>JAKUCV010001383.1:2859-31096 GCA_028386065.3 Turnera subulata
CATCACTTCATTAGGGATCATGTGTCTAAGGGAGATGTAGCTATTGAATTTGTTGAAACTAAATTTCAACTAGCTGACATTTTCACAAAGCCTTTAGACAAAGAGTCATACTTTCGCATACGAACCGAACTTGGCATCCTTGACTCTACTTTGATGTAATCTTTGCATTTCTAAATTCATTTGAACATTACTGACTTGAGCGTTTCAAACATAAAGTTGTGTTTTGAGTCCAAAACATCGATGTTCTGTCAACAAACATCGATGTTCTGTTTTTTCCAAGTTTTTCAAATATTGGCAGTAGCTCTAAAACATCGATGTTGGATCCTAAAACATCGATGTTCTTGTGACCGTTGGTCAAAACATCGATGTTGTCATTGAAACATCGATGTTGTGATTTCTTCAAAGTTTTTCCAAAATTTGGCAGAAGTGGAAAAACATCGATGTTCTATTGGAAACATCGATGTTCTGATAATTGATTTCAAAATGAATTTTGCCGAAGCCAAAAAACATCGATGTTTCCTTTTCCAACGTCGATGTTCTTGCATAAACCATTTTTCATCATATTTTTGCGAAGCTAAAAAACATCGATGTTGAATTGGAGAACATCTATGTTGAGTATGAAAGCATCGATGTTCTCAAGTGCAACATCGATGTTCTACTAGCCGTTGGAGCAATAATTTAAAATTTCTGGCTAAAACATCGATGTTTAAAGTGAAAACATCGATGTTTTGCCGTTATAGCAGACAACTTTTCAGCACCCACTATACTTTGTTTAAAGCTGTTTTCTTCGGTGGATTTCAAACGGCTCCATGACTTTTCAGAGCTACATACTGAGGATTTTCAGCTGTGTTTCACAACTAATCAACTCTCTATTCATTCATCATTCATTGCAAAACATTCAATCAAGTTTAAGAGCCAATTCCTTTGAGATTGTTGAGAGTTGCCTTATTAGAGCTTAATTGTAACTCATACCCACTCTTGAGAGAGCTTTTGTTTGAGTGATCTTTATAGTGTTGTTCATACACCGAAAGGGAGGTTTGTTCCCTTGTAGCTACTCATAGGAAGAGTGATTTTCTTTCCTTGAGAGAAGTCTTGAAGTGAGGTATCTTCAAGCAAGTGTGTAGGATTCTTGTGATTAGAATTCCTAGGCTGTAAACGGTTTGTTAAGCACCCAGAAGCTTAACGGTAGATAGTGAACTCTTCAAGTGTACCTTGGAGGACTGGATTAGCCATAAATTAGTTGTGTGTGAACCAGTATAAAAATCTCTTGTGTCCTTCTATTTTTCAATTTCGCACTTCATTTCCTGCAAAGTTTTTAATTTTTGGTCATAAGCTATTCACCCCCCCCTCTAGCTTAAGTCTATTGTTTCCAATAGAACAGGAACCACAAAGTGTTGTGGACGAGAATTCTGTTCCTGTAACACATGGACCGCGTAGGTCGGATAGGATTCGGCGTGAGCCCGAGAGATATGGATTTCTCGTGGCTCATACCGGTGATGTGATGCTCATAAGTAAGGATGAGCCCAGTTCCTATCAGCTGACCATTACGGGTCTTTGCTCCAAGAAGTGGCTTGAAGCTATGAATTCGTTAATGGAATCCATGTATATAAAAAACAAGGTATGGACCTTGTTTGATCCACCTGAAAGGGTAAAACCTATAGGGTGCAAATGGGTCTTTGTGGAAGACCGACATGGATGGTAATGTGATTACCTTTAAAGGGCGATTGGTTACGAAAGGTTTCAAGCAAGTTCATAGTATTGACTATGATGAAATCTTCTCACTAGTCACCATAGTCAAATCCATCCGGATTCCGTTGGCCATAGCCGCACACCATGACTATGAGATATGGCATTTGGATGTCAAAACCGCTTTCCTTAACGGAAATCTTTTAGAGGATGTGTATATGACACAGCCTGAGGGTTTTGTCGATCCAAAGAATGCCAATATGGTATGCAAGTTGCAAAGGTCCATTTATGGACTTAAGGAAACTTCAAGGAGTTGGAATCTTTGTTTTAATGATGTAATCAAAGAGTTTGGTTTCATCAAAAAAAAAAAGATGAACCATGTGTTTACAAGAAGGTTAGTGGGAGCACTATAGTTTTCTTGTTGTTGTGTATTGACGACATTTCACTTATTGGGAATTATATTCCGACACTAAAGTTTGCAAAGACTTGGTTAGGAAAGAATTTATCAATGAAGGACTTAGGAGGAGCTACCTAAGTGTTAGGTATAAAGGTCTATAGTGATAGATCCAAAAGGCTTCTCGGGCTAAGTCAGAGAACATATGTTGACAAGATGCTAAAGAGGTTTAGCATGCAAGATTCCAAGAAGGGTTTCTAGCCCATGTCACATGGCATATCTCTCTCAAAGAGTCAATGTCCTAGTGCGACTAGGGAGAGAGAGCGGATGAGTAAGATCCCTTGTGCTTCGGCAATAGGATCTATCATGTATGCCATATTATGTACTCGACCGAATGTCACTTATGCTCTGATTGTCACGAGCAGATGCCAATCTGATCCCGGTGAAAGTCACTGGATAGCAGTTATATATATCCTTATGTACTTGAGAAGCACTAAGGATGCATTCCTGGTTTACGGAAGCGTTGATGGGCTTGTTGTAAAGTGTTACAAAGATGCTTGCATCCAAACAGACACGGATGATTTTATATCGCAATAAGTTTATGTGTTTTTCTTGGATGTGGCGCTATTTGCTGGAAGAGTTCCAGGCAAGAAACAGTTGCTGACTCTACAACTGTGGCTGTACAAAGTTCCGTATGAGAACTATGTATCAGATCTTTTGACTGATCTTCTCACGCAGCGAAAGCATGATGGTCATGCTAGATCCACATATATGAGATATATGGATGATTGGCTTTAGTGCAAGTGGGAGATTGTTAGTGTAGTATGCCCAAAAGCCAATCATGGATGATTATTTGTTGTCAGGTATACACATTAAGGTTATTCCAATAAGTATCGTTTATGAGATAAACACTTGCACATACTTGTAACCCTAGAATATTTCATATTCTTAAATGTCCCTAGTTGATTATTATTACGGATGGGTTGTAATAATAAATTAAGACTAGCGTATGTTGAGAATTGCATATGTGATATGAATTCTACATACGGGTACAAGTTGGAGAACTTGTGGACTGGACCGACCCACATAAGAACCCTACATGGAACGTTATATGTATGTCATTAGTGGTTCTTATAGATGTAATTGTCCTCCGACCTGAGATCGTCAAGGTATCCAACATATGAATCATGTACTTTGATATTATTCCTAGTCATCCGTAACTGGGTGGACATAAGGGTAATCATTGGGTATATGCCGAGTATGTAGTGGGTTTTGATTGATCAAGAGGGGATTCGTCCGACCCATATAACGGGTATATTATCGTATGGTTTCTTGATAGAGTTGAACTGTTAAATGCATGGCCATGCTCGGATTAGGTGATATGGTGATATCACGGGTATCCGTTTTATACAGTTAACTCGGGGATCAAGAAACATAGATTAAACATATACGAGATTGACATATTCCATGTCTCGTGTTTGATCTAGATATTGGGACGAAGGGACGATGACATATTCCGAGGCATAGAGAATCAGTACTGATCTTGTCGTTCGGGTAGCAATGATGTATTGCTAGACGCCGCTCTTTGCTTATAATTATAAAATGAGTTTTTACAATTATTGTCGGACGTTACAAGTGCCTACAGGGTCACACACATAGAACTGTCGATTCGAGCAGGTGGTTGAACCGTGGTTGGACCATGGTTCGACCGAGGTGTGGTTGGACCGTGGTTGAACCGTGGTTGGACCATGGTTGAACCAGGGCTGGTTTTGGGATCAATAATTCTGTGAATTATTGTTCATACATCTTTATTTGGTGGGTTGTGGTCTGGTTAGGATTAGTGGGGGACAATGGTGGGTATCTTCGTCATCATTGGTCCACCATTATGGGCATTAGTGTTTAAACTATTGTGCATTATGGATGATGGGGCTAAGGATTGTGATCTGATCACATTCTCCTCTTCACTCATGTTTTGCTGCCTAGCTCATGCTTGTGTGCTTGAGTTTTCAGACTTCTTACTCCCTCTCTTCTTCTTCCTCTTTGTGAAAGAAAAGAAGAAGAACAAAAAACACCACAAAACCCAAGCTCCCGGTTTCTGCTGCTAGCACCCAGTCCGGGAGTGCTCGGAGTTGGTTTCGTGTGACGATACCAAGTCGATCACGGTTCGTGTGGATACCGTAGAGGAGCCAGGCCATTGTCTCGCTCTTGCTGATTCCGTCCAGCATTTAGGTGAAAGATCCTAATACTCCAGGTATGTTAAGTTTTATTATACGGTTTATGATGCATCACTTGGTTCATGGTTAAGTTTCCTTGCTTCCGCTGTGCATTTGATGTTATATATGAGTGTCATATAGATTACAGAAACTTACAAAACGCAGGCTGGAAAAACCATGGGAGAAGGCAGTTATTGTGAAACTCTTGGGGCAGAATATTGGTTACAAATCCTTATGCTCCCGAATCCAGACACTATGGCATCCTAAGGGGGCGTACCGAGTGATTGACCTAGCCAACAACTTTTACACCATTCGCTTTGAAAGGTCTGAGGATCAGATGTATGCACTACTTAATGGCCCATGGCAGATACTGGGTCATACTCTCTCAGTTCAACTATGGACCCCTCAATTTCGGGCGACGGTAGGTGGGATTACTAGGGCTGTGGTCTGGGTACAGTTCCCGGACCTTGATCCTTCAAGGTATCATCCTCGTATCCTCTCAGCCCTAGGACGATTGGTGGGACGACCGCTCAAGACGGATGTTAAAACGGAGAATATTGAGCGCGGACAGTATGCACGGGTGACTGTTGAGGTCGACCTGAGCCAACCTTTGAAAGGTAAAGTTGAACTTGATAGAGAAGAACTGCGTGTGTCTTATGAGGGTCTCCCACAGGTGTACTTCAGTTGTGGCTGCTTCGGACATCAAACTGTAGCCTGCCCTCAACGACAATCTAAGCCTTCGGCCCCTGCAGCTACTGCATCGGCCCAACCAACATCCACAACGACCAACCCAGCAACTCCAGCATCGTCCACAGGGACGGAATCTTCACCGGCGTTTGGCGAGTGGATGGTGGTGCCGAAAAGGACGCCTCGCTGGAATAGGAAAGAATCCGGCCCTGTAACTCATCCGAGATCTTCTCCCCAATTACAGGGATCTCGGTTCCATAATTTGGCAGTTGATGAGGGAGATGGTCAACCAGAGATTTTAAATGGGGCAACTTTGAATGGTAAGGCTCCCGCCAGTTATGCTCCTCTCCATATTAAGACACAACCAGCCACAGGCTTTAAGTCTTCATTCAACACCCCTCACCCACATGGAAAAGGCCCTGCGGGTCAAACCCAAAAACATATGGACCCTTCCAAGTTACCCCCCCAAGCCTAGCCCAGTTCTTCTACCCAAGATTACTCTACTCCACCCACCAGTGTCACTAAGCCTACCAAAACTAACACTCTACCACAGACACGTATAGACATCCCCCCTGCCCCTACCAAGACACACCCAACTCTACCTTCCACCTCCACCAAGTCACACACCTCCGGTTGTCTACCAGAGCTCCTGTATGAGGGGAGTTTGGGCTGGATGAGGGGCTAGACACACTAATGGAATCGGAAGCTCAGCACCATACTCGCCCTCCGGACTTAAATGGCATGGAAAAGGAGTCCAAAGGCAAGGGCAAAACAGGGGTTGGTTTGGCCCTCCCAACTGGTGGCATCTCGGTGAAGAAGAAATCCGGAAAAGGAACTGTTCAGATTTTGACTCGTTCCTCTGCTTCCAAAGCTATATTGGCTGAGAACTTCTCGGTCCCTACTGATACATCGAGTGGAGCTGGTTTGGAGCCATCCTCTTGAGGTATCTTTGGTTTGTTGTTCTCTCTCGATTAGTTCTTTTATGGTTAGAATCTTTGTATGGAATTGCAGAGGAGCTGGGTCCTCTGAATTTCGTGTTCATTTCAGAGAATATGTCCGTTTGCACCATCCTAGTGTGGTTGTGTTATTGGAGCTGCGGATTAGCAGGGGCAAGGAGGATCGGGTCATTCGTAGTCTGGGATTCTCACGGTCCTATAGAGTTGAGGCTATTGGGTTCTCGGGTGGAGTGTCGGTACTATGGAAGGGTCACGAGGTGGGGATGTCTCTCTTATCCCATCTCTTGCAGTTTATTCACTTGTGTGTAACTACTTCCTCTGGAGCCTTTTTGTTAACTGCAGTCTATACTCATCCTCGAGCACGTCTGCGTCGTTTCTGTTGGTCAAATCTCTGTCACTTAGCCTCTACTGTAGCCCGACTCTAGCTAGTTTGTGGGGATTCCAATGCCATTTTGGATTCATCGGAGGCGCAGAGGTCGGATTTGGCACTTAGGCAGGGCTGTCGGAGTTTTCAAGCTTGTGTGGAGGAGTGTGAGCTCACGAACTTAAGCTTCATAGGTCCTGCCTTTACCTGGCAGCGGGGTAATAACTAGATCCGGCTGGATAGAGCACTAGGAACCAGGATTTTCTACTTTGTTATCCTGAGACTAAAGTATATCATCTGCCAATTCTTGTGGTCACCCCAGCCGCGGACTTCTCCACCTTGCTCTTACAAATTTCAGGCATGTTGGCTAACGCATGCGGATTTCTCAAATATTGTGGCGCAGTCTTGGCGATCGGATTTCAGTATTGAGGTTGCTGTTTCTGAAATGGCACAAGCGTTGCAGCATTGGAATAGGTCTACCTTTGGTAATGTGTTTGCTAGGAAAAGACATCTGCTGGTCCATATTAATGGCATTCAGGCTTACCTAGCCAACAAACCATCACTCTTTCTCTCTAATCTGGAAGCTGATTTGCGGCGTGAGTTGTGTGATGTCCTTACTCAGGAGGAACTCTTATGGTTCCAGAAGTTTAGGCAGCAGTGGATACTTCATGGTGACCATAATTCGTCTTATTACCATGCGTGCACTGTCATAAAGCATAGGCATGCCACGGTTAATGCTCTCAGACGGGATGATGGGTCCTGGTGCACTCGTCCAGTGGAGCTCCAAAATCTTGCCCTACGTTACTTTACCAATATATTCGCGGAGGAGCAGTCGCCCAGGCCTGTTTATCCAGTGGTGAATGCATTTCCTGAGCTTGATTCCAATTCTGTTAATGCTTTGGGGGCAGCGCCCACTGATTCGGAGATTCATGATGCTACGTTTGATATTGGGCCACATAAGGCACCTGGACCGGATGGTTTCCATGCATTGTTTTTTCAAAACCAATGGCACTTGATTAAGGCGTCTTTGTGCTCTTTCATTCGTCGTGCATTTTCTGGAGAGGTTTGGCCGAACAGTCTGAATGAGACTCTTCTGGTGTTGATCCCTAAGGTTAACCCGCCGGAGCTGGTCTCACAACTTAGGCCCTTAGGCTTATGCAATGTAATTTATAAGGTGTTAACGAAATTGATTGTTAACCGCCTAAAGCCCCTCCTTTCTGGGCTGATTTCTCCTTCCCAATGCAACTTTATCCTCGGGCGGCATATTACTGACAATGTCGTTTTAGTGCAAGAAGTGATTCATTCTATGCGGTCCCGGTCCAGTGGGTGTGGTTGGATGGCGCTCAAGATTGACCTTGAGAAGGCGTATGATCACCTCAGTTGGGGTTTCATCCATGATACTTTGAAATCGGTTAGTCTCCCGCCTGTATTGGTTGACTGCATAATGCGCTGTATCGGGAACACGGCAATGAAGTTGATTTGGAATGGTAATGTACTTGATGCTTTCCAAACCTCACGGGGTGTTCGCTAGGGAGATCTGATCTCTCCTTATTTATTTGTCTTATGCCTTGAACGACTGAGTCATCTGATTGCCCACACTGTGCAGATGGGGTTATGGAGGGCGGTGAGGTTGAGCAATCAAGGACCCCCCTTATCACATGTTTTCTTTGCGGACGACATGTTCCTTTTTCCAGAAGCCACACTAGACCAAGCGGAAGTAATCAATATGGCTCTTAAACTCTTTTGTGAGTCCTAGGGGTTAAAAGTCAGTTTAATGAAGACAAAAGGTTTTGTTTTCACCTAATACCCCTCGACATATAGCAGAGTCCTTTGTTCGCCATCTTGGCGTTTCAGAAACAGATAATCTAGGCAGATACTTAGGAGTGCCGATTTTACATAGTCGGGTCACCACTAGTACCTACGGCTATATATTGGAGAAGTGTAGAGCGCGGTTGGATTCTTGGAAGGGTCACCATCTACCTCTGGCTGGGCATTTACCCTCTCACAGTCTGTTCTTTCAGCTCTACCAATCTATACTTTGCAGAGTGTTAGACTGCCGGCTGGGGTTATTTATGACATTGAAAAGTTAACTAGAGATTTTCTATGGGGGTCTCAGGATGAAGCTAGGAAAATATCTTTGGTGAACTGGGATTTGGTTTGTACCCCGAAACTTAAGGGAGGCTTGGGTTTGCGGAGATTGCAGCTTATGAACCATGCTCTCCTGGCCAAGGTTGGTTGGGGATTGCTGACACAACCTACAACTCTATGGGCGCAGATTTTGCGGGGCAAGTATTTGTCTCGTTCTGAATTCTTACCATCTGAATTACCGGTATCGAATTGCTCTGCTTTATGGCGAGGCCTGACTGATGTGTGGCCGATGCTTTATCAGGGACTTGAATGGGTAGTCCGGGATGGGTCTATGGTGAGATTTTGGACAGACTCATGGATTGACGGGGTGGGAGCGTTATTGCTGCATGTGCAGTCACCACTTTCTGATCATAATCTTTCTGCTGTGGTCCGTGATTATGTTGACCCTAGTGGATGTTGGGCTTGGCATCGCATATCTCACCTCCTCCCTGCAAATATCTGTATGCGCATTGCTACAACGCATGTTCTGGTAGTGGATGCAGGACCTGATGTTCTTGTTTGGAAGCACTCTGCCACAGGGGCCTTCTCTACTGCTTCAGCCTATCAGGTGCTCAATGAGGGTCAGCAGCAGGACATTGATCCCTTGTGGTCTCTTGTATGGAAATGGGGTGGTCCACATCGTGTATGCATGTTTTTATGGTTGTTATCTAGAGATGCATTGTTGACTAATGTTGGGCGAGTCGCAAGACATGTCTCATCCACCGATTTCTGTCCCTTATGTGGTGTTGAAGCGGAAACTAGTCTCCATATGGCTAGGGATTGTACTTGGGCAAGGGACATTTGGCATCACTTTACCCCCTTTCTCCCCCTCCGTTTCTATTCTCTTCTCTCCACTCGAGAATGGGTTTGGTTGAACCTAAGGAGTAAGGAGGTGATGTCGAATAATGTCCCCTGGAGCACCCTGTTCGGAGCAATTTGCTAGAAGCTTTGGACATGACACAATCAATCGGTTTTTGAACCTGATCATGAGGCTCCCTTTAATCCAATCTCACAGGTTATCCATCTAGCTTTAGAGTTCTTTGTCTCTGCTAAGGGGCGGCAGCTGGGTTTGGGGACACCTCCAAGGGAGGTGGTGCAGATTGGCTGGGCAATACCACCAGCATCCTGGAAAAAGTTAAATACTGATGGTGGTACATGTCGTAATGGATTAGGGGCTGCTGGTGGCGTTTTGTGTGGGTCGGATGGCCAGTGGATTAGTGGGTTTATCTATAACATTGGCCCTTGTTCCTCTTTTCATGCTGAACTTTGGGGCCTTTATATTGGGTTACAACGTGCTTGGGACCTTGGTATCAGGCAGCTGGAGGTAGAGATGGATGCACTCCAGGTCCTCATGGAGTTGCGAAGTAGTGAAGTTTGAATTCGGCGAAGTTTAGTGATGTTACGTGCAGTTCAACAGATGCTTCAGAGACAATGGCAAGTCAAGTTGCCTCATATATACCGGGAAGCAAATCAAGTTGCCGATTGGCTTGCCCATTTTGCTTTTTCCTGTTCTTTAGGTGTCTCCCATTTTGTACAGCCCCCAGGGGGCTGCTTGGTTGTACTGCATACTGATATGAGTGGCATTATGTGCCCACCTTCTGTGTAACTTAGCCGTTTTGGCTGACCTTTCTTCTAACTCCAAAAAAAAAAAAAAATTATATTGTATTACAGTGCACTATAGTTTCATATGATTTTAAGGATATTTCTTTATAACGACTCAATTAGTAGTTTGGATGTAAGGGGGTGCTTGCTTTGCTGGGTGAAATTCACAAAATGGCGGTCAATATATAAATTAGTATGAAGTCAAGCAGACATTGTACCCCACAGGAAATATTACATATTCCACATGAATGAAAATGTGGATTTATTTGGTAGTAGAGATGATAATTTCACCATTGAGTACCCCGAGCTTGATTGTTTTTGTATCATCACCCAGGGCTCCCAGCTGGTTGATCTGTCTGCGCAAGACAATTGGTTGAGCTGGGAAGTTTCCTCCATTGATGGACAATCGAGAAGGATCTGTTCTAGTGCTTCTCCATGCAATAGTAGATATGAGATGAAAGTTGCCTCCTCAGTTGTCTGCTCAAAATCTTTGATTTTAACTAGTTTCAGATAGGGTAGCTGGAGATGGATAGGTTTCTTTTAAATTGGCTAGAGTTCGCCTTTTTTCCATTTTGGTTCTGAATAATATGATCCATAACCACACTGGAAGGAGAAGAGAGTATCAGTAGAACAGAAAATTAAAGAATGCGTGGAAAAGAATGGAGAAATATATAAAAAAAGAAGTTATCAACATGTCCACACCCTCACATTTCCCCACCTACCGGACCCTTCCGTTGGCCAACCCTCTTTAATTCGCTACCGTGGGTTCAACATGTTCAAAATGATAGTTTTTTGAACAAAGATCATGTACTAAAAAGAGAGAAAGATCGTAAAGAAAGAGTTTCTCTTTTATCAGAAAACTAAAAGATACCTATGCCCCAGGTGTATTCTCTAGCCTGAATCCACCCTTCATGCGCTGAGAAATTGTCCGATGATATAAGGTTCTGGGTGCAGGAGTATTGGCAGAGATGTGTGGAGAGCTTTTTTCAATCAAAACACCGGGACTGATTTATGTTAAACCTCTAAGAAAAATTCCTACCTACCATCACAGGGCTCATTATTGTTCTTCTATTTGGGGAACAAGTTCATTGGAGAAGGGTACAGGTTTCGTGATTAAGGGAGGTGTTCATTCTTGAGTTTGTGGAGACATTGAGACAATAAAAGAGCGAGGCGCTTTATGCGTTTAGGATAATCATCGGCAGGCATGGATCGGTAGCTAGGGCTTGTTGTTCTAGTGTGAAACCCTAGAAATTAGAATGGATGATTGAATTCTTGCGGTGGCGATATGCGGACTAATTATGCCTTTATGTACTTTAATTGTATATACTTCAACATATATTTATGTACATTTTTTTTCCCTCTATGCGACTCATGCTAGGCACTGATTTATTGTACCAACTCAGATATATCTCACCAATTTGTTCTTGTATTTGTTTTTTTTTCCCCACATGGTTCGAGGGGTATCACAATTGTTATCTTTTTTTTTAAGAGAAAAGGTGATTATATTAATCAATCAAAATGAAGATGAGTAACATCAGCAGTCGCAATAGCGAGAGCTGCAGCAGGAAAGTTTGCAAACCAGAACTGTTCCTGACGTAAAGATAAAGCTAAATGGCAAATAAAATGTGCTGCCTTATTACAAACCCTTGGAGTAAAAGATGCATGAAAAGAAATGAAAGATAAAGCGAGCCAACGGATATCCTCGATTAGTAAACCCAAAGGGGTGATTGTATGTTCTGCCGATTGAAGACGGTATGCTAAGGCTTGGCAGTCCACCTCCAGTAAACATGAGGGATTTCCATTTCACGAGCACGAGCAAGGCTGAAACGAGCTGCATAGGCTTCTCCAATAGTAACATCGGTAATAGCCGGAGAACTTAACTCCCATTGCCATGACAGCTCCGCACGAATCCCGGATAATGGCTCCAACACCAATTCCACCAGATGGAAGCACCGCCACGTCAGTATTGATTTTAACATTAGAAGCATGCAGTGGAGACCAGAACTATGCCTGAGCAGGCTGAGCTCGTGGTGGTGATGCCCTATTAGGGTCCTGATAACCTTGAAGTAGTTGAGTAGCATAGTGTAATACCGTCACAGGATGTGTTGCTTGTTTCTGGAAAATCAGGGTGTTGCACGACTTCCACAACGACCAACAGATAGAGATAACCTACAGAATATATGAGTTGAAGCCACTCACCCAGATCCCTACATTGGATATCACAAATCGCAACTGGAATGGGGCTAATCCTCCAAACCTCCCGAGAACTGGGACATTGGGAAAAGAGGTGCCAACTAGTCTCATCATTGTTAGAGCATTGAGGGCAAAGTGCATCAATTGGGATGAAATGAAACGCAAACAAGATTTGAACAAACCGGCAAAATATTGTTGCATAACCTTCAGACAAATGACCGAAGTTTAGGAGGTAGATGCAACTTCCAGATGAAACGCCACCAGGATGGAGAGCAAGTGTCAACGGATGAAGTAGACTCAGCAGATTGAGGATGGAGCTCTGATAAAGCCAGACCATAGCCTGTTTTAACCGTATAAGTACCCAAAGTCGTGTGATGCTAGAAGAAGGAATCAGCTGGAGCACGACAACTCACCGGAATACTAGTGATAGGATTTGGCCTCCTCCACAAAAAAATGGAACGGATAAGGGAGTAATTCCATTCGGATGCAAACTCATCCAGAAGCTCTCGGACGCAAACATCCTCATCTAATTGCACTATTGGAGAGCTCACACCAAAACGATTATCTCTAGGAAGCCAACTATCTTTCCAAATCCGAATTCTATTCCCATCGTGCACGGCCCATCTGGTGCCCTTTGCAAGAAGAAACTGAGCCTTCATGATGCTCCTCCAAGTAAAGCTACGATTGTAACCCACTTTAGCTTGTAGAAAATCAGACCGAGGAAAATAGCGAGCCTTCAGGACCCGAGAAAGGAGGCAAGATTCATTCTCCATTAGTCTTCAACCTTGTTTTGCAAGAAAAGCAAGATTGAAGGCCTCTAAAGAACAAAACCGAGACCACCCGCCGCCTTATGTTTACAGAGTCTATCCCAAGCTAACCAATGTATCTTCCTTTTCCCATCCCTATGTCCCCATCAAAATTTCCTGATCAACACCTCCGTCTCCCCACAAAAAGCTCTCTACCCGCATCCGATAAGTATTTCTCCTTCCACTGCCCCATCTTCTTCACAAGTTTGTCTCTTACATAAGAGAAAATAAGCTTCTTAGAACGACCAATCATGGCTGGTAAGCCAAGATATTTGTCAATGGTTTCAACAGCCTTTACACCTAGATCCCCTTAGATCAGAATCTGTAACTAATCAGAAATATTTCGGCTAAAAATAACCTCCGACTTATCAAGATTGATCTGTTGGCCAGATGCCACTTTATACTTATGTAAGATATCAAGTAAGATCCTAGCCTCGAAGACCGAAGCTCAGGAAAAAAAATACTATCATTAACAAAAAAGAGGTGCAAAATCATAAGAGCAGTGGAACACACCTGAATCCCATGGAGAGAACTAGATAATACTGCCTTTTTAACAAGAGAAGCAAAGCCCTCGGCACATAAGAGAAAAAAATATGGGGATTAAGGATCCCCCTGCCTAAAACCCTTTTGAGGAACAATCTTCTACTGCGATGAGCGATTAATTAATAAGGAGTAAGTCACTGATCGAACACACCGCATCACCAGCTGCACCCACCGAACACTGAAACCCAACTTGAGCATTATGGCCTCTAAGAAATCCCACTCTACTCTGTCATATGCTTTACTCATGTCTAACTTCAAACCGATCCAACCGTTCTTCCCACTACACCCCTTTTTCATATAATGGAAGGCCTCAAAGGCGAGAAGAGCATTATCTGTAATTAGTTTACCTGGAACAAAAGCACTCTGCTCTTCCCTAATAATCTCAGGGAGTATTAACTTTAGACAATTAGCCAAAGTTTTAGTAATGATTTTGAAGATAACATTACTTAAGCTAATAGGTCTGAATTGATTACAAAAAAGAGGATGTCTGACCTTTGGAATGAGGGTAACAAACGTATGATTAAGAGGGGATAGATCCGCCCCGTTGTTCAGAACATCCATCACCATCCTACACACATCATCCCCAATCAATGGCAAAAACTTCTGAAAAAAAAAGAGGAGGCATCCCATCAGGTCCAGGAGCCTTAAAAGGGTGCATTTGTGATAAGGAAGTACCCACGTCAGCCCTGGAAAAAGGTTTGTCCAATAGAGTAGACATATCAGAGGTAAGACGCCTATCAAGAGCCGCCAGAACTGGTTCCATGACCAATGCACCCGAAGAGGAAAAAAGATTCGAATAGAAATCATGGAAAGTCGACGCCACCTGAGCCTTGCTCGTGACCCACTGACCAGAAGAATCTGTAATGCCCTTAATACCATTGACTTTCCATCGTTGCTCGGCTTTGTGAAAGAAATACTTGGTATTTTTATCACCATCCTGTAACCAAGCTACTCGGGAATGCTGCCTCCACATTACTTCCTCTTGGTGGATCAAATTTTCAATCTCCCTACACAACTCTTTCGACCGAGCCACAATATCTGGGCTTTGAACTTGACAGTTAAGGGCAGCCAGAGCATCAAACTTCTTTTGAAGGGAAGAGGTTATATGATCAAAGTTTGCTTTGCTCCAACTTGTAAGCATAGACCCATATCAATTAATCTTCTCTTGAACTATGCTAAGTGGATCTCTCAAGCTCGGCTGGTCCCAAGCAATCTGAACAGTTTGAGAACACCCCTCATTTGATAACCACATCTCCTCAAAACGAAGGATACGATGTCCAGAAGAAGGATGATGACAGTAAGAATCAAACACCAGCTTGAGAGGACAGTGATCAGAGCCATGTCGAGGAAGATGTTTGACTAAAGTATGAGGGAAAAGTTCAGACCATGACACCGAAGCCACTAGCCGGTCGATGCGCTCCTCAATAAAAGTTCCGTCCTCATGATTATTCGCCCAGAAAACCATGATCATGTAGGTCCAGCTCCATTAGAGTATCGTGAAAAGCTTGCGTGGCTGCAAACTGGCAAAGATTGCCCCCACTCTTCTCCCACTGAAATAGAATTTCATTAATATCACCTCCTCACAGGCATGGGAGCTGACAATCACCCACAATGCACCTCCATAAATCTCAAGTCTTCCATTTCTCCAAACTGTCCGGCCATCCATATAAACCAGTGAAACGCCACAAATCATCTACCCCATCCAATTTAACCTCGACATCAATATGGTGTAGACTAAGAGATCGGACCGTGACATCCACATCCTCTCGCCATAGCATAGCTAAACCCACGCTATATTGCCTGCCCACACCATCACAATCAACAACAAGCATACCCGTCGAACCCAACCGACGGAAAATACGATCCATCTCGAATTTTTTTAATCTAGTTTCCGAGAGAAACTAGAAGAGAATTTTCAAGCCTCAACAACTTGCAAAGAGAGGAAACTGCCTGTGGATCCCCCAAACCATGACAATTCCAACATAGAGTACTCATTGTGATCGGCGGGGTTGCTGAGCAACCTCCGCCGTTAAACAAGTATCCACCATATCAGGAGCACTCAGTTCCACTTCTCTTCTCTTCTTACCATCAGGAATGGGATCTTCCATATAACCCTGTCCCAGTTCAGTGTCCCTCTTTCTCTTAACCAACATCGAACCCATTTTCACAGTTTCTGCCACCACAATCGACCGGGCCCGACGCTTCTAGGAACCACTTGACACCACAGGTAAGCTCACAGCCTGAAAACCAGAAGGATTACCACCCCTTGGAGGCTCATAACTGGAAGCATTGACAGTACTAACAACTGGATCCTACGTAACAGAAGAGAAAGAGAACCCCGAATCCATAGTAGAGACAAGTCTGACAGCCGCCCGAGAGATAAGAGAGTCTCAGTGATTAAGAAGCTGTGCCTCCTTCTCTCCAGATGGACCATTGATTGCACCAGTTCCAGGAACATCAATAGAAGATAGAGGAGTGAGATAGGACTGGGACTGAATGGGAGAAATATTTACTCGTCGGTCTGAAGAAAAAACCATCAGAGGAGAGATTGGAGATTCTTCATCCTCGGCCTCAAGCCTATCACCACTGCGTGGAGAGGCCGGCATCAAAGACTCAATACCCGTCACCTGAGTTGTAATAGTAGTAGGCAGAGTTCCAGAAATCCCAACCGACTTATACGACAAACCAATAGAGCCCACACCTGCCAAAACATCAGCCATCATATTCGTAACTCCCTGGTCCTCCAACTCGAGCGTATCAGGATCCAGATTCTGCCTCTTGGGAGTATCATTGTCTCTCCTTATATTAATCTCCCGACCGGGATCCCTATCACTATCCCCTGTCGACGGAAGCCTGTCACGGTTAGACTCAAAAGGCGGGGCACGTATATCAGATGGTTTAAAAACTAGTTTTCTTGCCACCCGCTGTGAAACTTCCTCAGTGGATCCTCTGACAGGACCCCCTTTTTTGGAGACGCCCTTAACCACTTGCCATAAGGAGTATCAATTAAATTTAGTTCCTCTTCGTCTCCCTCAACACAATCACGATCCAAATGCCCTAGACATCCACAATAAAAGCAAAAAATAGGAAGGCGTTCATACTTGAAATAGACCAACAAACCCTGCTTATTTGCCAATAGCAAGCCGTGGCACAGAGGCCTCCTCACATCCAAAATAACCCAGAAGCGAATGTATTTACCCCTCTTTAGAAAACAGTTTTCTTCCAACCCCTGAAACTTACCCACCTTAGATGCTAGAGCACTCACCAGTTTTTTAGATCTGCGGTTGAAAGGGACATCATACACCCTTTCCTAGAATGGAACCGTATAGATTTGTAACGAGGAGGGCTGCTCGTCACCTGTGAGCTCCTTGATCAAAACCACCTGATCATCAAAATTCCACGGCTCCTGATCAAGGATACGTTGTTTGTCTCACCAATGAAAAAATTAGAAATAAGTTTCGATCCAGCTGAGACACCTCGACTCCATGCACCAGCCTCCATATTTGTTTCATAGTGTTCATAAACGCCCTAGCATTAAAGGGTCGTTCTGTCCACAGTTTGGCCACCAAACAAAGGGGAGCCGATAGATCAACCTCCTCCTCCTCATCCTCCACGTCCACCACTTCAGACTCCACTAGAGAGGGATCCGGCGGCGCACTCCTATTCTCTCCACCAAACCGTCCACAATCTGTTTCTCCTCGAGACGCCATCTACACCAAAACCAATCTAAGACGTGGCAAGAGGAAAGAAAATCAAGAAAAACAAGACCAGAACCTTAGGAAAACCCTAAGGAGAACAAACCCTAGCAGTTAAAAAACCGTAAGGGAGGAAACCCTAGAAGGGAGAAGCACTCGAAAAAACGAGAGAAAACCCAAAAAAATCGGGAGAAAGTAACATATATCTGTATTCTAGACTACAATTGTTATCTTTAGATTGTGAATTTTAGAGGATAAATAAATATAATTGAACAAGGAGTAAGAATTCTTAAAACATTATTTGACGGTAACTTTAATCGAATCGAAGAAGAAAACAAGTTAACGTTATTTGACGGTAACCATATCCTTGTTGACACTTGAAAATGCCAGTTTCAACTCCTTTGCAAAATGCTAGAGAGATAATATAATACGTGTAAGCCACAAACATTTTTTGGCCGAAATCACAAAGCACTAAAAAGTACTAAGAATTTATTCTTCATATAGTGCAGTGCATCATACATTGTCTCTATGAAAAAAGACAAAATTGTGATCAGAAATGGTATTATTAAGCTGCATTTGATAGAAGAGGCGTAATCTCGTAAACTGATGGCCACTTTATCCAAATAGAAATTGTAACTCACGTTTTTATACGTGTGGAAAAAAGAAAAAAAGAAGAAAATATAGACTTAATTTGGTGAAGACATGATAATTTCACCATTCACAACTCCAAGCTCGAAGTCCCTCTTCCTCTTCCACTGCTTCAGTTGTCTGCGCATGACAATTGGTTTAACCGTGAAATTTCCCTCCGTTGAAGGATGAAGAAGAAGGATCTTTTCAAGAGCATATCCATGTAATATTAGATATGAAATGAAAATTGCTTCCTCTGTGGTCTGTCTAAAATCTTTGATTTTAACTATTTTCAAGCTGGGTATCTGAAGATGGATTGCTTGTTCTAACAATGCACTCCTTTCGTTTTCTCCAACCAAGTTTGGTTCTGACAGAGGTGGCCGATACTGGACGGGAAAAGATAGTATCAGTTAATAAAACAAAAGGTTAAAAAGAAATGCCATGAAGGGATAATATTTGTCACAATTAAGACATAACACTTACATTCTTCCTGTTTACTAGACGAACTGGAGGTTCTAGGATCAACGTCTCCAGGTTGGGTAAAAGGTGAAGGAATGCAGCTATGGCAAGAACCTCGAACTTGGAGTAGCTGGTTCGTATTTCCAGGTGCTTGACGTTGCTAAGAGGACTTTCGAAGAGGCCATGGTCTGACAGGTTCTTTGGCTGGAGAAACTATGCACAAAAGCAAGCATTCAAATTGCACATTAGATTTACTAGTATTCCATGACTATAATTAGGCAGCAACAAAGAAAAACAAGCAAAAACATGCGAGAGATAGTAATACCTTTAGCCCAAAATTCTGGGTAGCAAGATGCTTTACATGGGCGAGTGACATCATGACGGTTTCCCACTGCGCATAGTATGCATCCGAGAAGTAGACACTTGCTCTAAGCAAGCTTGACACGTCCCTGAAATGAATCTTTCTCACCTCGAAGTGATTCATCACTAATGAAGTTAGATTTGGACAATCAATCTCCAGAGACTGCGGCTTGGCATAAGTTCTACAGAAGCTAAGGTTCAACTCCTTAAGTTTTCGAGAACGAATCTCAATAACCGAATCTCTAAATTGAAAAATATCCTCAATTGAAAGACTTTTCAAATTCTCAAAGACCGGAAGTATATCACTCAGACAGTACTCCACAAAATGGATTGCTTCTAAGTGGAGGGATGTGAGGCAATTGATGCTAATGAAAGCAGGGCAACCAGAACGAAGAAAACTATCACGTATAGCGATCCTCAAAAGCTTAACCTTTTTTGTATCGGTAAGGGAAGGAGGGAAATCAAGAAAATTGAAACGAGAAAGATCAAGCTCTAGTTCCTGGGCGTCATGGGTAACAGCATAGTCGACCCATGATTCTATCAAAGCCATAATTGCATCCCTAACTTCCGGGAAGAATTGGTAATTAGTGTCTTGACAATAACAGTTAAATTCAATGTAGAACTTCTTGAGAGACTCTAGGGGATGGCGTTTTAGTGTTTCACGGATGAAGATGACATAATGTTTTAGGGTTTCCTCTATGTTTACCTTGTAGGTCATGGGAAAGAGGAGGCAGGGGAGACGGTGCCAGAGGTTACGCCATCTAGGGGAGATTAAGGAGGCATGTATTGCCTCTTTGGTGCTTGGAAGGTATCCGAGTATGTGGAGGAGCACATCGTCCGGTAGATCACTCAAGCTTGTATCGGTAGTGTGGGTGGTGGTGGTGGTGGTGGCCGCGGCGGAAGTTGCACTCTTGAGTTGTTGGAGACATTGAGACAATGAACAGGCGAGATGGATTATGGGTGCAGGATGATGATCGGCCGACATGGCCAGGTAGCTTTAGCTTTTTTAATCGTGAAACCCTAAAAATAGATGCAACTCCTTCTGTCCACTTGTTTTTCTCATTTTTACGATTTTTCAACATGTGGATTTTTTTTTTATATTCTTCAACATATGTATGTGTTTTCCTATCAGAGTCGTGTTAAAGGCACCTACTTATTCACCTATATATGTATGTGAACTAGCCTTGGGTTACGTAGAGGATATACATAGGGTTATGTCTCACTTGAAAACGGTATCCTCGTGTGATTAAATCGGACTATATTATGGGCCATTTTACGACGTGCGTATTTTTTGCCTACCTTAATTGATCACTTGACAACCAAAAAAGCCATAGCACTGCTTCAATGGCCGGAAGAGCGGAGTAAGCTCTCACGACGGCCTTGCTTCGTTCTTAGCTTCCTGGCTGCTAAAAGCATATTAGATTGGCACTTTATTGCGCTAGCTTCGTTGATTGATACTACTGGCTTGTCCATCTACTGGGTTGTGATACCCCAGGTACGCCCTAGAATATAGAGAAGTGCTTTCATGATGAGAGTCAGGTGTAGCTTGTCCCTCCGGAACGTTCGTGTAGGTTGGATCGGGTATTCGAGAGAAAGTGGGTAATGTTATTAGTGTTGGTGTGCACATTGGTATGGGCTTAGGATCGGTAAAATGAAACGGTGTCGGATTGAGATGAGATAGTTAGCATAGGCTTGGCCTAGTGCACAGAGATGGGCTCGTAGTGATCAGATGGCACAGTTGGCCTAGTTTGGCATCCCGAGTGCTCGACTTGTTTAATGGACCGATAAATGTTGGGAAATATTAAGAATAAATTATTTGGTTTAATATATTCATTACAGGCATAATTGGCCAAGGGGATTATTGGTTGGCTCAATTTGGTATGAATTGGTGCACAACCGGGACATTGGTGTGCCCGTCGGTGCACAATTAGGCTGATGAAGGGTAAATGTGTAATTGGCCAAACCGACCAATAAGAATAAGCCATGTGGCTTGGGAATAAGCTCTGATGGTGTTTGGTGTGCAGGCTGGTTGGATAGGTGTCATGAATTAGCTCTGCTGGTGTTTGGTGTGCAGGCTGGTTGGATAGGTGTCATGAATTAATTGGTTAGAAGATAACCATGAGGTGGCACTAATTAGGGGCAAGTGGCAGCATGTTGGCAAGTGTGGCAAGAAGGTGATTAGTCACCTACTTGGCCATACTTTATGCTGCAAACAAGCAGCTCTCTTGTCACTCTTATCAGCCAATTTTGTGTACACTTACAGGAGAGAAAGGAGAGAGGAGAAAGAGGGGAAAAGAGGAGAAAAAAGAAGTGAGGCTTAGGTGGTTCTGCTCTCGGACATAATGACCCATGCCCACTAAAAAGGTGATTCCGGCCAAACCACCAGTTAGCATTTAGTGAAACCAAAGCCCATAGTTAGCCAACATCCATATTTGTCCATGGCTACTAAGTTTTCTGTTTTTGGAGCAGAATGGAGAGATTTGTGAATGCTTCAAGTTGACTATTCTGTAGCAGACCTGCTGCTTGACTCTGAGTTGATGTAGGAAGATAAGAGGTAGGGGTACAACTTTGATGTTGATGCCCAAGGTTTTTTTCTGGTTGTAGGTGCGTGTTTAGCCTCAGTGAAGTTTTTACTGGTGCAGGGCAGATTCTACCCGAGTTACTGTAAGGTTGATTTGTGTGATTCAATTGTGTTTCTTGTTATGGTTGCTTGTATTATGTTGTGATGCGTACTTGTATGTTTATAACAGGGCAGTAAGAATCCTAGATGCCCAAGGGTTCCAAAGGGATGGATTTGATGACTTGATGTATCTAATGGCTGGATTGTTATGGTAAATGGCTTGGTAAGTTTGGTTGCCATACTTGTAATTGTTGATGGTGCTAGGTTGTTGGTTGATGACCCAATATGCTTTTTGATGGCACCAATGGTGAAATGTTGATGATGGGATGATGATGCCTTGGCTTATTGACGAGTCCGATATTTGGGCTGTGCATTTCATGCATATCATGTGCATCCATGACACTTGCATAAGATGATGATAATGATGATGATGAGATGATAGACCTTGCAGTGCTCCTATGCTGCTCGGTCGTATGAGATGATGGTGGTGTTGTGCTAGGCACCGTGTGTGGTTTCGGTAGCAAGTCACGTGCACTTCCCGTGACTAATCGGTTATGCCTCGTACGTGGGGTTGTGGGCTAAGGAGTAACATGTTGGTTGGGCTACCAAACCATGCAGGTAGGCTTAGTACAACTTCACATAGCTTACCCGTGGGCTATTCACGGTGGATTGATGAGAAGCTATTGGATGTTGTTGCCTCTTATGTGTATCATTGTTGCTGCTTGTATGGTCACCTGCTTATTGAGTTTTATACTCACCCCCCCATTTCCTCCCCATGTCTTACAGGTGCGAGATTGAGAGCACGGGTTGTAGGTCGATGGGTATAGCCAAGTCGGTTTTCTTTAATTATGTCTTTGTGTATATTTATATGAGGATGTTTTGTCTTTGTGTATAGCATGAGTTAGAGCCCCTTTGAAGCATTGGTTAAATTACATTATTGGAGTTGTTTTTATAAATGGTTTTAATCCTTTTTATTTATCTTTGTTGCCTTTGCTTTTATTGGTTTCGCTTCCTTTTACGCTGCGCATTCCTTTGTTGGTAACCCGCCGAGCAGAGACAACGAGTTTCTGGTTGTGTTGATGAAAGGCCTTGGGGTGCCTTGTGGCACATGGTGGTGCGCAAGGTACCTGGCCGGTCACGCTAAGTGGGGGCGTGACATGGGTGGGACTACTCCGACATATTCGATGCTACGCTATGTCGTTGGTAATCAAATGGGCTAGCCTTTATCTTTTTTATCTGAAAAAAGACCGCCCATTGGGCAACATTATTAGTTGAAGTATTTGACATTCTAGCCGGAGTTTGGAGGAAGGATACTTCAATTATTCGGCATCAATCGACAAAACTGGCAGTTTACAAAAGGGAAGTACAGCTAAAAATTGGGTTAAGCCTTGCTTTGCAGGGAGTTGTTGACTCGCTCTCGGCTACACTCTATTGGAGGTCGGATACCACTCCAAAACCAAAAAACTTATAGTGAAATTTGGTAGGACGAGGAATTATAGATGCTAGATGTTGTCAGCTTTTTTAATGTAGGCAAGGAGGATCTTGAGCATCTTCTTTTCTTTTGTAACCATGCGAGGGCAGCGTAGCTCGCTTATCCCTTAGACTATATAGCTATTGAGGAGCGTATTCATACTTTCAACTATGGTGGAACAAAATGGTTGAGGATCGAGAAAAATCCGATGGGCTGGTTCTGGAAGTATTGTTCAACATGTGTTGGAAAATTTGGAAACATCGCAATAATGCTTTGTTCGGGAATGAGATAATGAACCCCGCTTGAAACAATGCAGAAATCAACGAGGTTGTCTTTCTACCTGCATTCGCAGCGACAATCGTCATCTTTGGTACATCAGCCTCTCTCCCCAACCGTTTGGCAGAAACCACCATTGGGATGACGTAAAGTAAATGTTGATTGCTCCTTCACACTAGGTATTTTACTAAATCCTGAGTGGGAATCTAAGCTGTTTGATTTTATGATCGATGGATTGCTGGTCCATATGTCGATTCCTCCTCGCCAAGGGTGTTTTTGGGGTGTGTTTTTTACTTTTTATTTTGTAATTTCAATGCTGCAATGAGCAGTTTTCCGTAGTTCTCCTTGGTAATAGTCAATGCGAGAAGGTTGAGATTTGTAGTGTGAAGGTGTCTGTAGTAGTCTTGGTGTGGTGCCTTATTAGATATTTTTTAGCAGGAAGAGATATTTAATGTCACGTATCTTTCCTTTTTTGGTAGTTCTTTTTGGGGTTTTTTTCACCTAAAAATGTTTGAAAACAAGAAAGATAAGAATTAGGAAAGACTTGGTAAGAACTTGGCTAAAGGAATAAAATATAATTTTAGACCCTTCTTCGCAATTATCCAGCAAGTTGCAGAATGAAATTGTGGTGTCTTTTTAGGATGGATGCTGCAACAATTGGCATTGCCGGTTATTTCTTTCCTGAGTGGGTCGAGACATTTAGACAATAAAAGAGCAAGGCGCTTTATGCGTTTAGGATGATCATCAGCATACTTGGATGGCTAGCAGCAGCAGTGTCACCGCACCGGAGTCATGTCAACCGAAGACGTTTGCTAATGAGTTCATAGCCATCGTGTGTGCAGAAGTCCTTGGCCTCCCTTACACCTTCAAGAAAATAGGGTGGGTAATGGGCTCTGTTATGCTTTTCCTTGATGCTCTCCTCACCTACCACTGCATGATGCTCCTTGTCTAGACCCGCAGGAAGCTTGAATCTTTGGATTCCATCTCCAAGATCACTTCCTACGGTGATCTGGGTTTTGTTGTTTGTGACACCATAGGCCGTTTGGCTGGTGGTATAATGATAGTCCTTTCACAGGCTGGCTTTTGTGTCAGCTACCTTAATTTCATTTCCAACGCTTTAGTGTATGTTTTTAGATTGAAGAAGAGTCATAGAATTCTGGGTTTGAAGCCCAAGACTATGTTTTTGTGGAGTTGTTTTCCTTTGCAGTTGGGTTTGAATTCGATTCCAACGTTGACCCATTTTGCCCCTTTAAGTATCTTCGCGGATGTTGTTGATATCGAGGCCATGGCTGTGGTGCTGGTTGAGGATGTGCTTGTGTATTTGCAGAACAAACCGACTGTGAAGGAGGAGGACGTGGTGGCATTGCTGTGATGATCATCAGCAGACATGGATGGCTAGCTAGGGCTTGTTGTTCTAATTTGAAACCCTAGAAAAATGGATGATTGGATTCTTTCCAAGGCGACATGCGCACAATTTGTGCCTTCATGCTTCTTTTATGCAAGGCACCGATTTATTGTACTTTTTTTTATCCTATATAGGTTTGAGGGGTATTACGAGGGGATTTCCATGATTTTTTTGGTTCATCCCCAGAAATTGTTTATCCTTCATTTCCTTCCATTCTCCTTCAAATGTCTCCCCACCAATTTGGTAGGGAATGGAGGAGAAATAAATTTTAAAACTAAATGATAGTTATTAAATTCCATAATTAACCTCTCATAATTTAAAACATAATTCAAAAATAAGAATACCTATGTAATTCTAACGGTAACCTTATCTTTGTTGACACTTGAAAACGCCATTTTCAACTCCTTTGGGAAAAGCAATGAATGCAAAACGTATAGATGTTCGAGAGAAAATATAATTTGTGTAGCCACAAGCACTTTTATCAAGATCACATATACACAAAGCACTACAAAATTCTAAGATTTTATCCTTTTATATAGTGCAGTGCATCGTACATTATCTCTCTGAACTTGATCCGAAAGAGTGGCATAATTTCATAAACTGATGGACACTTTATCCAAATAGACTTAATTTGAAGATGACATGAAAATTTCACCATTCAGAACTGTAAGCTCGAAGTGTTGTACCACGCCTTTCTTCTGCTTGAGTTGTCTGCGCATGACAATTGGTTTGACCCCCCTTGAAGGATGAAGAAGAAGGATCTTTTCAAGAGCACATCCATGTAATATTAGATATGTAATGAAAATTGCTTCCTCGGTGGTCTGTCTAAAATCTTTGATTTTAACTAGTTTCAGGCTGGGTATCTGAAGATGGATTGCTTGTTCTAACAATGCGCTCCTTTCACTTTCTTCATCCAACTTTGATTCTGACAGAGGTGGCCGATACTGGACGGGATCGAAAAGATAGTATTAGTTAATAAAACAAAAAGGTTGAAAAGGAATGCCATGATGGGATAATATTTATCACAATTAGGACATATCACCACTTACATGCTTCATCTTTACTAGAGGAACAGGAGGTTCTAGGATCAGTGTCTCCGGGCTGGGTAAAAGGTGAAGGAATGAAGCTTGACGTTGTTAAAAGGACTTTCGAAGAGGCCATGGTCTGACAGGTTCTGTGGTAGGAGAAACTACGCACAAAAGCAAGCATTCAAATTGCACATTAGATTTATTAGTTTTCCATGACTATAATTAGGCAACAAAGAAAAAACACACACGAGAGGTATATATAGTAATACCTTTAGGCCAAAATTCTGGGTAGCAAGATGCTTTACATGGGCGAGTGACTTCAAGACAGTTTCCCACTGCGCATAGTATGCATCCGAGAAGTAGACACTTGCTCTAAGCAAGCTTGACATGTCCCTGAAACGAATCTTCCTCACCTCGAAGTGATTCATCACTAATGAAGTAAGATTTGGACAGTCAATGTCCAAACACTGCGGCTTTACTTTATTTTCATCACTGTAGAAGCCAAGGTTCAACTCCTTAAGTTTAAGCGAATGAATCTCAAGAACCGAGTCTCTTGAACCCAATTGACGAATATCCTCAATTGAAAAACTTTCTAAATTCTCAAAGACCGAAAGTATATGGTCACATAGTACCCCCGAAATTTGATTGCTTCTAACCGGAGGGAAGTGAGGCGTTTGATGCTAATGAAAGCTGGGCAACCAGATCGAAGAAAACTATCACGAATAGTGATCCTCAAAAGCTTAACCTTTTTCGTATCGGTAAGGGAAGGAGGGAATGTTGGATATATTTATTAATGGGCTTATATTATTAATAACAATTATATTATGGATTGTCTTATTTTAAAGGGCCACTAAGTGATCTATTTTGGGCTCTAAAATATCTATTTTGGTATGGACTCTAATTATGTGTAGAAACCCAATACTAGTCAATTATGGTTTTATGGGAACCCTAGTTGAGCTAGTATATAAAGGATAAAATATAGGGTTGTGGTCCCCAAGATTATTCCTGCGTCAGTTTTCTCTGCCCCATCACAGAAAAACACATAAGGCGTTGGAACCAAATCTTGGAAGCTCCAAATCCTCTCAAGTCACTATACAAAGTTGTTCATCATGGATTCAGGTACGCCTTGCTGTACCTAATTATTGTTCTTGATTGTCTAATAGTTTATCAAGATATTTGTGGCATAAAGTAATTATTCTAACAAGTGGTAGCGGAGCCTACTTGATTAAATTATTAGATATCATCATGTTATTCGGTTCAATCGCATGAATATGAATTTTTATTGCCGAATCATGCGTGAAAGTCATTAATTAAATTGACAATTGAAATTTACATATGGTTTTGTCGATTGAATTGCATATCAAGGGGTTTTGCCGATTCACTTAATTCTCTATTAAATTGGTATATGATCTTATGATTTCACGATTTGATATATACGGTGTGAGTCGTCAAATTGAATTCGGTTAATTGAATTATTAATTGTATTGGCATCCTGTTTTGATTTGCTGTTTGGATTTGTCGGTTTGGATAATGCCAAAATACTGTTGGTTGCATACCATTCGTTTTTTTTATTGTGTACAATAATATATTTGTTTGTATATTGCCGTTCAATTGGATTTAGTTTGTGGTGTGGCATGCGCCACAATTCCGGTGGGGATATTGAGAATTTTGTATCAGGTTAAAATCGCATAAGGTCCAGCGATTTTTGCAACAATTTTCACTTTGGTCCCTACATTTTTGGTTTCTGTCATTCCAATCCTTACGTGACAGACTTACAGTTTAGTCCTTATGAGTATATTATTTTACAATTTGCCCAAGAAAGACTAAAATTAAGGAATATTTTATTCCTTGCAAAACATATGTTTGAAATTAAATTCAATATTCAGTATTATATTATTTTGGGATGTCAAGTATTTTAGTAGATTAGTTGAAGCAACATGTTACCAAAGTAACCTCTCTTGTGTAGACTAATTTATTTAAAATAT
This sequence comes from Turnera subulata, assembly GCA_028386065.3. Classification (NCBI taxonomy): domain Eukaryota; kingdom Viridiplantae; phylum Streptophyta; class Magnoliopsida; order Malpighiales; family Passifloraceae; genus Turnera; species Turnera subulata. Next base: position 30,357 of record JAKUCV010001383.1, read on the forward strand.
GAGATGTGTGTATGTGTTATTTATGCGAATAGTAAATCAGCCCAAAGGAGGATTACTATTTGGCCAAATTATACATATATTTGTAGTGATAAATATGTGACGATTATCAAGTATGCCATGTGGATAATAAGTCGGTCCAAAGAAAGGGTTATTATTTGACAGGTCTAATTGTCAATATTTGATTACTACATTGAGAGTACCACTTACAAGTTGATATTTTCTGTCCAAAGACTAAAATATTAATGTTGTGCTAGGTATCTTGTTGGGGCCCACCACATTATTGAATTTAATTATTATGTTTTGCTTATGGAATTTTATTGTGAGCTGAATTTTTGTTTTATGTTCTCTGTTCAGTTAAATCTGCTTCTGAGATATCTGCAAATATCAATTCCATCCCAGTGCTGAACGGCACAAACTTTAAAGCCTGGAAAGAGAACGTCATGATTGTTCTCGGTTGCATGGATCTAGACCTTGCATTAAGGAAAGAACGACCTGCCCCTCTTACGGAGAAAAGTTCCAAAGATGCTAAAAGGGAATTTGAGAGGTGGGAACGTTCTAATCGCATGAGTCTAATGATCATGAAGCGTGCAATTCCAGAAACCTTCAGGGGCGATATGTCCGATGAGGATGATGCCAAAAGGTTCCTTGAGGAACTTGAAAAGCGCTTTGCCAAGAGCATTAAGGCTGAAACAAGTTCACTATTGTCAAAACTTGTTTCAATGAAGTATAAAGGAAAAGGG
>JAKUCV010001383.1:31824-48555 GCA_028386065.3 Turnera subulata
CTAATAAGGATTCCGCCACATTATGGCATAAGCGTTTAGGTCATATCTCTAAACAGAGAATTGAGAGGCTTGTGGTGGATGGGATCCTTGATTCCCTTGATTTTACAGACTTTCAGGTTTGTGTTGATTGCATTAAAGGGAAGCAGACAAACATAAGGAAAATAGGTGCCAATCGGAGTAATGACGTCTTAGAACTAATTCATACCGACATTTGTGGGCCATTCCCTACGGCTTCTTGGAATGGTCAACAATATTTCATCACATTCATAGACGATTACTCCCGTTATGGTTATCTATATTTGATTGATGAGAAGTCTCAATCACTGGACGTTTTTAAGGCATATAAGGCTGAAGTTGAAAATCAACTTGGCAAAAGAATTAAAGCTGTCAGATCTGATCGTGGTGGTGAATACTACGGTAGATATGATGGATCAGGTGAACAACGTCCAAGGCCTTTTGCTAAATTCCTAGAGGAATGCGGTATAGTCCCTCAATACACAATGCCAGGTACACCTAGTATGAATGGTGTTTCTGAGAGACGAAACCGGACACTTAAGGATATGGTAAGGAGTATGATTAGTCATTCTACCTTACCAGAATCCCTCTGGGGCGAAGCACTAAAGACTGCAGCTTATATTCTTAATAGGGTTCCAACTAAAGCAGTAGCTAAAACTCCTTATGAATTATGGACAGGGAAGAAGCCTTGTATTAGGCATCTACACATATGGGGCTGTCCAGCTGAGGCACGGCCATATAGGCCAAATGAAAAGAAGTTAGATTCAAGGACAATCAACTGCTACTTTGTTGGCTACTCTGAGCATTCACGGGGTTACAAATTTTATGATCCCACAAATCGAACAATTTTTGAGACGGGAAATGCCAGATTTTTTGAGGAAGTTGAGTTTGGGGGGAAAGATAGGGTAAGGGACATTGTCTTTGAAGAGGAATTTATTTCTCTTCCTATGGTTTTTTAGACAATGATCATGTTCCTATCAGTAATGTTATTCAAGATAACATTGTGGGAGTCCCTCTTCAAAGTCAAGAGACTATTTGTGAAAATCAAACTCAACAACCTCAAGAACAACTGCCACTAAAGAGATCTACTAGAGAGAGGAGAAGTGCAATTCCAAATGATTACATTGTCTTTCTCCAAGAACATGAGGATAATGTAGGTTTGATGGAAGATGATCCTATCAACTTCCATCAAGTCGTACAAAGTTCTAACTCTCAAAAGTGGATTAATGCCATGAATGAAGAGATGAAGTCTATGAGAGACAATGATGTTTGGGATCTTGTCGAGTTGCCTGAAGGTGCAAAACCTGTTGGTTGTAAATGGATATTTAAAACCAAAAGGGATTCAAAAGGCAATGTCGAAAGATATAAGGCTCGTCTTGTCGCAAAGGGCTTCACTCAAAAGGAAGGCATAGACTATAAAGAGACTTTCTCTCCAGTTTCATCGAAAGACTCTTTTAGAATTATAATGGCACTTGTGGCTCATTTTGACCTTGAGCTACATCAGATGGATGTAAAGACTGCGTTTCTCAATGGCGACATTGATGAGACGATTTATATGGTGCAACCAGAAAATTTTGTGTTTGGAGACCCAAATAAAATGGTTTGCAAATTAAAGAAATCCATCTATGGGCTCAAACAAGCTTCTCGTCAATGGTATCATAAATTCCATCAAATTATCATCTCGTTTGGTTTTGAGATGAATACAGTTGATGATTGTGTATACCAAAAGTTCAGTGGGAGTAAATTTATTTTCCTGGTTTTATATGTCGATGACATATTACTTGCTAGCAGCGATATAGGCTTACTGCATGACACCAAGAGATTTCTAACTAAGCATTTTGAAATGAAAGATCTTGGTAATGCCTCTTTTGTATTAGGAATTCAGATACATCGAGATCGTTCTCGAGGTATCCTTGGGTTGTCACAAAAGAGCTATATCGATAAGGTTCTTAGCAGGTTTGGACTAAAGGATTGTAAACCAGGAGATACCCCTGTTGCTAAAGGAGACAAGTTTAGTCTCAACCAATGCCCCAAGAATGAGTTTCAGGTAAAGGAGATGCAAAAGATTCCTTATGCTTCTGCAGTAGGAAGTCTAATGTATGCTCAAGTTTGTACGCGTCCGGATATAGCGTTCATTGTTGGGATGTTAGGCAGATATCTTAGTAACCCAGGAATGGATCATTGGATAGCAGCCAAACGGGTTATGCGATATTTGCAGAGAACAAAGGATTACATGCTCACATACAGGAGATCAGAATCGTTGGAGATCATTGGGTATTCTGATTCTGATTTTGCTGGATGCCAAGACAGTAGGAGATCCACTTCGGGCTATATTTACTTACTAGCTGGTGGGGCTATTTCTTGGAAGAGTGCTAAGCAGACACTCATAGCTTCTTCCACCATGGCTGCTGAGTTTATAGCCTGTTTTGAGGCATCCAATCATGGAATATGGCTACGAAATTTTGTCACTGGGCTGCGCATTATGAATGGCATTGAAAGGCCATTAAAGATTTTCTGTGACAATAGATCGGCCGTGATGTATTCCAACAGTAACAGCAGTTCTTCGAAGTCAAAGCATATAGACATCAAGTTCCTGGCTGTTAAAGAAAGAGTTCAGAGTGGACAAGTGCAAATAGAACATATTGGGACAAACTCCATGGTTGCGGATCCGCTTACCAAAGGGTTACCACCTAAATTGTTTCATGAGCATACTGCTCATATGGGCGTCAAATTGTTTGACGAAGTACAGTTTTAGTGGGAGTTTGTATTTTTCATGTTCTTATTTCGGATGCACTTTGTGATTACTTTTCTGCAGAATAAAGTTCCTTTGGTTGTTTATTCTCTGGACTTGTTTTTATATGATCTCATAAGGTTTTGAGGACCAGTTGGAGATAGGCATGTATGATCACATTACATGTAATCTCCATGCTACACATCCATACTTGATCTATGTCATTGAATATGTTAGTATGGTGACCATTGATGGGTCCAGTTACGAATAAATGTAACGAAGGCCGCTTTGATCTCATGCTAATGTAGTAGATGGACCAGATTGTATCTAAGGAGATGTTTCAAGTAAGACAATCATTTCATGTGCACACTTTGGAATATAATTGTCTCAAGAATAATATAGCCCAAGTGGGAGATTGTTGGATATATTTATTATTTAATGGGCTTATATTATTAATAACAATTATATTATGGATTGTCTTATTTTAAAGGGCCACTAAGTGATCTATTTTGGGCTCTAAAATATCTATTTTGGTATGGACTCTAATTATGTGTAGAAACCCAATACTAGTCAATTATGGTTTTATGGGAACCCTAGTTGAGCTAGTATATAAAGGATAACATATAGGGTTGTGGTCCCCAAGATTATTCCTGCGTCAGTTTTCTCTGCCCCATCACAGAAAAACACATAAGGGGTTGGAACCAAATCTTGGAAGCTCCAAATCCTCTCAAATCACTATACAAAGTTGTTCATCATGGATTCAGGTACGCCTTGCTGTACCTAATTATTGTTCTTGATTGTCTAATAGTTTATCAAGATATTTGTGGCATAAAGTAATTATTCTAACAGGGAAATCAAGAAAATTGAAAGCTCTAGTTCTTGGGCGTCTTGGGTCACAGCATAGTCGACCCATGATTCTATCAAAGCAATAATTGCATCCGTAACTTCCGGGAAGAATTGGTAATTAGTGTCTTGACAATAACAGTTAAATTCAATGTCGAACTTCTTGAGAGACTCTTGGGGATGGCAAAACAAGTGTTGTATGGAAAAAGGTGGCATAATCTTTGATGGTTTGATTAATGTCCAAGTTTAGGTTGTAGGTTTTGGGGAAGAGGAGGTAGGGGAGACGGAGCCAGAGGTTACGCCATCTACGGGAAATTAAGGAGGCTTGTATTTCCTCTTTGGAGCTTGGAAGGTATCCGAGTATGTGGAGGAGCACTTTGTCCGGGAGATCATTCAAGGTGGTAGTGGTGGTGGTGATGGTGGCCGCGGCGGAGGTTGTTGCACTCTTGAGTTGGTGGAGACACTGAGACAATGAAGAGGCGAGATGGTTTATAGGGGCAGGATGAAGATCGGGCGACATGGGAAAGGTGAAGTTCTTCTATATTCCTCTAATATGTATATCCAGCGACTTCAGGGGTCGGTGCAGCGTAATTGGGAGGTTTCCTTTAAGTTTATACTCCATGAAGGTAACAGAGTGGCCGATGTGTGTTGGGGGGGGGGGCCTGGTTTGGTGACTTTGCAGATACCACCTGATGCTTTTTTGCATTTACTTGTTCATTACCCCGCGTTTGGCTGTCTCTTCCTCCTTGATCAATTAATCCAGGGCGTTTTGCCCTCCTATTTTCCAAAAAAAAAAAATATATGTATGTTTCTATAGGAGTCGGCTAAAGGCACCGACTTAATTATTGTACAAACTTGGGGTTTTTTAATGCCAAACCGACTCTGGTTTAAATAAGGAGCAATAATTTAAAATATTATTTGAAGGAAACCTAAATCGAATGGGAAAACAAGCTTAACAAAACGACAAGAGGGGTAATGGTACCAACTAGACCTGGCAATTCGTGTTTACGGGTCGGATTCGTGTCGGGTTGAACAGGTAAATGGGTTTCAATTTCTCAATCCCTTACCTGACCTATTTAATAATCGTATCGTGTCGTGTCAACCCGTTTATAATCATGTCGGGTTCGGGTTGACCCACGAGTTACTTGTTAATTCATAGAAGTCTACAAATTTGTTTGGAATTTATCTATTTTGCACATTTTTCAAACAAATAGGTGTGTAATTAGATGTTTTAAATATTAAATATAATTATAAATTGTAGAGTCATAATATAATATTATTTTAAATCATTCATAACAATATTTTTGGACAATTTTAATAATGTTGGACTTAAATATTACATAAGTCATGTATTAAATCAGAAAAATATATAGACCCTAAATATAATCGGGTCATAAATAGGTACCCATCGGGTTGGAGGGTCAACCCGCGACCTGACCTGCTAATTTTGGTATCGTGTCGGGTCAACCCATTTAATTAAACGGGTTGAAAATCTCTGAACTATACCTGCTAATTTCGTGTCGGGTTCGTGTTGTGTTGTCGTGTGGAAACCTGTTTTGCCAGGTCTAGTACCAACTAGTAAAAAATAATATTAACTAGTATTTTTATTTTCCCATCCGTATTCGGAGCTTTGCCCGAATATTAACCTTATCATTGTTCACACTTGAAAATGCCATTTTCAATTCCTTTGCAAAACGTATAAATGTTAGAGAGAGACATTATATATATATATATATATATATATTTGATAAGACGATGAACTTTAGACTATTTAAAATATTTCCAGCCACGAATGCAATCAGAAGTCGAAAAGCAGCTCTAAATAAGAAGAGATCTAAAAGCTTCTCCGGATCCACCCAACTCCATTGACAATAAGCCTATTACGAGCAAGCCAGACAGACCAGACCATGGAAAAGAAGAAGGTTATCCGTGAAGATTGAGACCAAGGAACAAGCACTTTTTATCGAAATCATCATATACACAAAACACTAAAAAGTACTAAGACATCAATTCTATCCTTTATATAGTGCAGTGGATCATAGGCATAATTTCATAGACTGATGGACACTTTATCCAGATAGAAATTGTAACTCACGTTTTTATACGTGGGAATAAAAGACAAAATATATAGACTTAATTTGGAGAATTACATGATAATTTCACCATTCAGAACTCTAAGCTCGAAGTGTTGCACATTTTCTCCATTCAGCTGCTTCAGTTGTCTGCGCATCACAATTGGTCTAAACGTGACATTTCCCTCAGGTGAAGGATGAAGAAGAAGGATCTTTTCCAGACCACATCCATGTAATAGTAGATATGAGATGAAAATTGCTTCCTCTGTGGTCTGTTTAAAATCTTTGATTTTAACCAGTTTCAGGTTGGGTACACTACTAGAAAAGTGCTCATTTGCGACAATTGTTTTGCGACGAACTTTGCAACGGAAGTGTGTCAACTTAATGTTTGGGCAAGAAAACGTTTCTAGCAGATGGTTTGCGATGGAAACCTCCATTGCAAATATTTTGTGACGCCATTCCGTCACAATATGGCACATCATTTTCCCGCTAAAATTTGCATTAATTGATTTGTTGCAAAAGACATCACTGATAGTGACGTCCTAGAAGTCACAGATTCGTCGCAATTGCCTTTCACATGGAGGTGCAACCTCCTTATTATTGATGACTTTTGCAACGGATTTTACATCACAATTGTTCCCGTCGCAAAGACCGTCGCAATGCATTTGCAACGAGTGAAAAACCGACGGATCTCAAACGTCACAAATATCGTCGGAAACTTGGATTTGCGACGGATATTAGACAAAATGACGTTGCAATGTCCATTGCAAATAAGCCTTTTTCTAGTAGTGGTATCTGAAGATGGATTGCTTTTTCTAACAATGCGCTCCTTTTGCTTTCTTCCACCAAGTTTGGTTCTGACAGAGGTGGCCGATACTGGACGGGAAAAGATAGTATTAGTTAATAAAACAAAAAGGTTGAAAAGGAATGCCATGATAGGATAATATTTATCACAATTAAGACATAACACTTACATGCTTCCTGTTTACTAGAGGAACTGGAGGTTCTAGGATCAACGTGTCCAGGTTGGGTAAAGGAATGCAGCTATGGCAAGAACCTCGAACTTCGAGTAGCTGGTTCGTATTTCCAGGTGCTTGACGTTGCTAAGAGGACTTTTGAAGAGGCCATGGTTCTTTGGTAGGAGAAACTAAATATGCACAAAAGCAAGCATTCAAATTGCATATTTGATTTATATCACTTTCCCATGATCATAATCAAACATATAATCATCCGTATTTTATTTTTCTAATGAAAAAAAATGTAGTTCACTACCTTATGAAAAGATTAACAATGCACTTGAATAATGGGGGCAAGATGATGTGACTAACATACCGCTAATTGGGTCATGAAACCTAATTAAGAATTATGGCACTAAAACAACATGCTGTGTCAATAGTACAAACTTAAACATCACCTGAGTATTACTAATCAATTTAGCATTGAAGAATATGATATGTTATTGTTCAATTTTTGGAATAGATCTTTCTTTTCAACAACTACAGTTGATGATTTAGCTTTATAACTAATAGATTAATTGAGTGCCGACTATATATAACACAAACAATGCACTATTTTAACCACTACTATGTTTTCTAGGCAGCAACAAAGAAAAAATTAACAACATTAGAGAAATATCAATAAGCAAAAACATACGAGAGATAGAAATACCTTCGGCCCAAAATTCTGGGTAGAAAGATGCTTTACATGGGCGAGTGACTTCATTACGGTTTTCCACTGCGGATAGTATGCATCCGAGAAGTAGACACTTGCTCTATCCAAGCTTGACACGTCCCTGAAATGAATCTTTCTCACCTCGAAGTGATTCATCACTAATGAAGTAAGATTTGGACAATTAATCTCCAGAGACTGCGGCTTCCAATAAGTTCTATCACTATAGAAGCCAAGGCTCAACTCCTTAAGTGTAAGAGAATGAATCTCAAGAACCGAGCCTCTTGAACCCAATTCAGAAACATCCTCAATGGAAAAACTCTCTAAATTCTCAAAGACCGAAAGTATATCACTCACATAGTGAACCCTGAAAAATGATTGCTTCTAACCGGAGGGATGTGAGGCATTTGATGCTAATGAAAGCCGGGCAACCAGATCGAAGATAAGTATCGCGAATAGCGATCCTCAAAAGCTTAACCTTTTTTGTATCGGTAAGGGAAGGAGGGAAATCAAAATAATTGAAACGAGAAAGATCAAGCTCTAGTTCTTGGGCGTCATGGGAAACTGCATAGTCGACCCATGAATCTATCAAAGCCATAATTGCATCCCTCATTTCCGGCCAGAATTGGTAATTAGTGTCTTGAGAATGACAGTTGAATTTAATGTAGAACTTCTTGAGAGACTCTTGGGGATGGCGAGCAAGTGTTTCACCGATGAAGAAGGCATAATCTCTTATGGTTTTCCCAAAGCCCCCCATGTTTACCTTGTTGGTCATGGGAAAGAGGAGGCAGGGGAGACGGTGCCAGAGGTCACGCCATCTACGGGAGATTAAGGAGGCTTGTATTGCCTCTTTGGTGGTAGGATGGTATCCCAGTATGTGGAGGAGCACATCGTCCGGGAGATCATCCAAGGTGGTATTGCGGGTGGTGGCGGTGGTGGTGTTGGCCGCGGCGGAGGTTGCACTCTTGAGTTGGTGGAGACATTGAGACAATGAACAGGCGAGATGGTTTATGGGTTCAGGGTGATGATCGGTCGACATGGTTGGTTGGATAGCTTTGGCTTCTAAATCGTGAAACCCAATAAAACAGAAGCAAGTGCTTTTGTTGACTTGTTTTTACTATTTTTAAACTGGTGAAGTTCTTTTATGTACTTCAACATATATATATGCAATGTTTCTATGGGTGTCGGCTAAGGGCACCGAATAAATTATTGTACCGACTTGGTTTTTTTTTTTTCTTGATACGAAACCTACTTCAGTTTAAATAAGGAGGGAGCAATAATTTAAAATATTATTTGACGGAAATCTAATTCGAATGAAGAAAACAAGCTAGTTAACAGAACGACGAGAGGGGTATGGTCTCGGATATCAACTAGTAAAGAAAAAAAAAAGAATATATATTTTTTTTAATCTTTCCATCTCAAGCATTGTGTCACGGCCCAAGAGTGTGGCTTAGCGGAAACACACTCTGACCTCGTCCCTTAACTTGTAAGCCAAGCACACGCAAACACAACAAAGAGAGAACTGAGTGTATAATAAAGGAAGAGAAGTAATTGGGAGAAGACTCGTTATTATTATTAATAAACCATCAACAATAATACACGTCCAACAACTCTCCCCTCATGCGTCCTATTTATATAGGTGCTGCAAGGTGAAACCCTTTTCCTACTAGTAAAAGATTTCCTATCGCGACTAGGTTACCTCCCACAAGTCTATTCCTATTAGGATTCAAAGTGGCCAGCCCAAATCCAACAAGAATAGCTCAGCCCACACGCGCACCAGCAAGTCCGAAAACCATGTGCGCCTTGGATTCCCGGGTTGTGACAATTGTCCAGACTAGTGCAGGATTCGATCCACTTGGATATATTGATGGCGAGTCTCTCGACAAAGATTTTCTATATACACCTTAAAGAACCGCTAGTTAAGAAGAGGAGTTTCATCTATTTTTTGGGGTTTTTAATATTAAAAAATCTATTTTTAGGGTTTTTAGAAGCTACCGCCCCCTACCTAGCGATGCCGTTCGAGTTTCCTTAACCCATAAACCATCCCGTCTGTCTCGACCAACAAAACAATACAACCTCTTTAGACTCCGCGACCACCGCCACCGCCACAACCATCGCCTGCAACAGCAGCGTAAACTTAAATGATCTCCACAACGTTGTCCTCCTCCTTATACTTGGACACCTTAGTACAAAGGAAGGTATACAGGCCTCCTTAATCTCCGGTAGATGGCATAACCTATGGCTCCACCTCCCCTGCCTCCTCTTCCCAATAACCTACAACCTAGACGCCCGGCAAAGCATGCACTTACATAGAACCCTAGAAGAGTCATAAGCGCTATTCATCCATAGAACCCTAGCCCTCTGCCACCCCATGAGTCTCTCGATAAGTTCTATATTCAATATGACTCCTTTTACAAGGGATTGTATGACGTGGAAGTATGGGTGAATTACGCCCTTGGTGTCAAAGAACTTCAGCTTCACTTATAGCGTTTTAGTTGTTTTTGGTTTCCTGTTGGGCTCACCAATTCAATTGCTAAGGATTTGAAGATCTCCTTAAGTGATTGTTGTTTTCGACTAGGTTTCCCTAAGATCATGTGCCTCAAGTCCTTGTGCTTAGACAAATTGGCATTCGAGTACTACTATGTGAGTGATTTACTTTTGGTCTTTGAGAATTTGGAAAATTTCTCTCTTGGAGATTCCTCCTTCGGTTTGAAGCCGGAGTCTACTTCTCGCGTAGGTACTATGAATAGTGGGGAATGGCCGTCAAGTCAACTGGCCATGTATAGTATTTGGGGCTTAAGGTATCATTATTGTTGATGTTGTCTTGTATGGCTTTTAATGTGTTTTGTTTTTTTGGTTTCCCATCCGGTATTCTGGGTTTGCCACTACTTGGATTCGACATCTAGGTATGGTGGGTGAGTCTCTAGATGGGGATTTTCACACGAGAACTCGAATCCAAGAACTTACTTAAGCAGAACTAAGTCGCTTACTACTTAGACTAACCCCACATTCGTTCCTTCTGTGTAGTTTGTTTGCTCATTGATGTTTGTCCTGTTAGTGAAAACAACAAGTTTTTTTTGAAAATAGTAAGATACTTTTCTTGAATGCTTGCTTTACTTTGTGCAATGTTTTCCTACCAAACTAGGTCTCGTCAAACAATGGACTTTTTTTTATAGCATAAGAGTATTTCAGTCGACTATCGGATTAATATCTCTACGAGGCTTAACGCGTCACCTTTGTCAGACAATGACCTCTTTGCAAGTCCTCTTTGCAACGTCAAGCACCTGCAAATAAGAAAAAGCTACTTCGAAGTTCTTGGTATAGCTTCATTTCTTCGACTTTCACTTGTCTTGGAGACACTAATCCTAGAATGCAAACCTCCTCGCCATCTAGATAAGAAGAGGAATGTAAGTCTTGAAATAAGGTTGAACATTTTCCTAGAACTGCATCCCTTTATAATGCTCTCTTTTTCATTCCAGCTTTTCCAGCCAGGTTTTGGAGAACCAAAACGAAGTGTTGATGAAAGTGAAAATGGAGATATTTTGGGTAGGGTTTTGCCAGACCACACGAAGCAATCTTCATTTGGTATCTATTATTGCATGGAGATGCTCTAGAAAAGATCCTTCTTGTGCATCCTCTGAGAGAGGGGAGCTCCACAGTGAAACCAGTTGTCTTGAAGTGACAATGCATCAACCAGTTGAGATTTCTTGGCGAAAATGAGCTAATTAGGGTTCTAAATAGTGAAATTTTTTAACTCTAAAAATTGTGAAATTATCTGCTCACAACTAAGTGCATAATTTTCTTCTTTCCATGTATGAAGTGTATGTATTGGAAAACTTGAGTTATGATTTCTACTGGATAATGTTATGTTACAATCTTCTACGGGATTAGTTGGTTATCATGTGTGGTTTAAACGTAAGAACAAATAAAATGCAGAAGTGCAAGTAACACTAAAAATTGGTACACTATTCGTAGTGGGAGATTAATTGTAGTTTTGATCAACACCAATACAATAACACATGCCCTAAACCCTTCCTTCACGCCATAAACTGATTTTGTAACTAGTGCTAATTTTCCAGCACATTACACTTAATAAATATGAAATAGATAGAAGAAAAGAAAAATTGTAAGCCTGACTGGGTTTATATCGTCAACCCAAGACTCTCAACTGGTTTTCACTCTCTTTTTTTTCTTTTTTTAGGCAGGGTAAGGCTCTCAACTTGTTAATAAGGCGTTCATCCAACACAACTGGTTGGGCTGTAGAATTTCCCTCCACTAATGAATGAACAAGAAGGATCTTCTCAAGAGCATCTCCATGCAATATTAGATATGAAATGAAAATTGCTTCCTCCATGGTCTGCTTAAAATCTTTAATTTTAACAAATTTCAGGCTGGGTAGCTGAAGAAGGATTGGTCGCTCCATAGCTGCCACTCTTTTACTTTCTTCCCATTCTGGTTCTGCAGGATAACCATACTGGAAGGAAAAGAGAGTATCAATGGAATAGCTAGAAAGCTGAGGAATCGCTTGGCATATGCACTGATCGTATACGCACTATAAAACATCACACTTACATAATACTTCTTATTTCCTATAATAAGAGGAGGTTGTAGGATCAATGTCTCCAGGTTTGGCAAGAATTCAAGCAAGGAAGCCATAGCAAGAACTTTGACCTTTGAGTAGCCTGTTTGTATCTCCAATTGCTTGACGTTGCAAAGAGGACTTCCAAATAGGACATGGTTTGGTTGGAGAAACTATGCACAAAAGTAAGCATTCAGGAAATACTATTATTGGCCATTTATTGAATTATGGAAATTATATTGCCAACATCCACCTATATACATATATAAACAATGATGATTATAATTTCCCAACAAGCCAATTTATAGACTAAAAATACTATGCACACCTCAATCTCGAAATTATTCCGGGTAGCAAGATGCTTCACGTGGGAGATTGAGTTCACAACCATTCTCCACTTCTCAAAGTGTATAGGTAAGAAGCAGACTCTTGCTTCAACCAAGCTTGAGACATCCTTGAAATGAATCTCCTTTGCATAATAGTAGTTCATTACTTTTTTTTGATATAAACGAGATTTTATTAGAAAGAAAGACTAAGAGATATTTACAGAGAAACAGTCATCCCAAGAGATGACGTCTACCCAAAACACAAACCCGTCCCAGAAAATGACTTCTACCCAACACACAAAACCATCCCAGTACATAAATAACAAGATGTAATGAATGACAAGGATAAGAACCAACACAAAATAGACTTGCAAAGCTGGACCACGCCATTCAAAAACACTAACTGCACTAGTCGCCTCACCAATAATCAACACTGGCTGGTCATACGGGAGACAAGATAGGGAGGTCTTGAAGCATAGCAGAGACCGGAACAGCACAACCACCACTGTTATACCCTAATCCACATCCATTTCAACAAAAACCTAAATTGGTCCTAGCCAACCAAGTTCCGGATACATGCAACGAAAAAACTACCCTCTGAGAGACCCTACCAGTCCCAAACACTGAACCAGGAAAACATCTAGGCTACGACATGTACACCAACTACACAAATTGTAGTGGCATGATTCAAAGCGGAACTCCATGCCATCTCCCAGGATGTTTAGGGCACGCATCCACCCACATTTGCTTTACAACAACATCAAACCCCGGATGCAAAAGCCAACAATTCATGAACTCAAACGGATGAGCAACCCAATTGATTTATCCTTGGACAAGTATTAAAGGACAACCCCCCCAAATTGCCTACAGCCTTCACCTCAATTACATCAAGAGGACCTCTCCCCCACACCTTGGCATATTTTACAACACTTCAACCACTACACTTAGTTTCACATAGCAACACGAACACTGCAGCAGAAGCCGACACCAATTCCGTAATTTGATTTGCTTAAACCCCCCCCCCCATCCCCCTAACATTCGAAGATACAAAACTAAACATATAAAAAGAAAAACCCACACCCTCTAGCAGCAACACAACTGCAATCACTTCTCAGCTCTCAACGCAACCCACGCCACAGACTCCTTCTCAATTAAATCGCCCACTACCTTCTCGGCATCTTGGATATTCTCTCCTAAATCTATCCCTAGAGCCAAGCCAATATCAATAGTTTTACTAACCTCTGCTGCTTTGAGGGACACGGCTGACACTCCACCCGAGGTAAGCTTTGCACGATTGTTCCCTGCTTCAATATCTGCGTCTTGGATGGAACTATCACCCGTATGCAGTGAGCTCACACTACCACCCTCCTTTACTTTCTTCACTCTTTTAACTTGGAGGCTTCTTCGTAGGTTGGCTTTCTCTATTATATTCCTGAACCTTCTCTCCATAACCTTCAAAACTCGCCTCTCACCTCCCTCCTCAAAACCAACATTTTCATAACATTCCTTCAAGAAATCCTTTTCCAGATTATTTGGGCTACCAGTGCTGCATTGTTCCACATAATGGCCCACAGACTTGCTTCGATTATGGGCCGAATTAGAAATGACCTGCATGGGCCCCAAAGGGCTAGTTGGCCCATGTGATGAGCTGGCTGGCAGGGAATCAGCAACAAAGGACTCGTTATCTTCATTTAAATAAGAGGAGCAAGACGCCTGGGCTTCTGAGCGAAGCATGCGCCCCCCTTCTCCCGATGCAACCTCCTTATCACTTCTAGAAAACCTCCCACGCGAATGGGCATAAGCACCATTCTCAACATCATCCTCAATTCTTGCAGCCTGCTTTCCTTTCTGGAGCACATGTATTGTCTCCCTCATGCCAAAAGGGTCAGGGGATCTACTGACTTTTCCCACTCCCACATCACCCGAAGTTGTGTCTTTCCTTCCAATGGCCTGCATATGCGAGTTCTTCACAGAAGAGACCATGTGGTTTCCACCTGAACTTTTGACCTGGGTACCAAGAGGGCATTTCAAATCGAAAGGACATGAAGGCTGAACCTCGACAACTCGAATCTCGTATGATCTGCTGTTAATCGTGGCCTTGTAAGACCTCTCAATATTCTCCTTATACATTGTTTGAACCAGGACCTTTGCCACCTCAAGATCGTTGCTCCCAACCAAACTGTTCTGAAGCTTAATAAAGCTGCCGAATCTACCAGCAATCATACTGAAAAATTCGTCACACCAGGCCTGAGGAGGAGCACCATATATATTTACCCAGCAGGATCTGTTTATAGCGCAGTCCCCCCCCTCCCATGGTTTTAACCATTCAAAGATACCACTATCACTTAGTAGTCCCGATTCTAAGCAAATTAACATCATCTCATGGGACTCAAAAGCCAGGAGAACGTGGTTGCCTCCTAGACATTTGACATCAACAGCAAAATCAATAAGAGACTTTATTTTGGTGCAGGTATCATAAGTAACAATATCACTCGATAAAATGCCAAAAGCACACGCATTCAGTGTGTCCATGCACTCTCTCTTCGGATTGAAAGCCAGAGGCACATCATTGGCAGGTTCAACACCCCCTTTAGCCATTCCTTTCTGAGAAACTTGCTTACCATCCATTGTCACCGCCTGGGAGAAAGAACGCCCGTCTCTTACGTTGGCATCCATACCAAACCTCCTATACCCCTGACTATGAGAAGCTGTCACCTTGCCTTTGCCGCCAACAGCAAAACCTGCTTCAGTCCTTCGACTCCTAGCAATACTAGCACGTAGCATACCATTGCTATACTTATTTATCTTCTCAACTACAACACCCACAGCACCATTATTTTCAAACCTCACGAAACCGTACCTCACTCCTTTCCACGACAGTTTGCCAGGAACGTAGATATCCAAGACCTTTCCAAATTTGGACATTTCACTATATATATCAGAGGGGACCCAACCTGATGGAATGTTTTCCAAGTATATGGTACGAACTCTGTCCTCTTCTGTAGCACGTTGAATTTCCTTCCTTGACCATCTTGATAAGAACATGGGTTTAGCCCTCTGTGTCGCGAACTTCTCCCCCTGCACTGAAAATCGTCTGACACCTTGATAATCATTCCCTGACATCCTTAAACCCCCTAGCCCGCCGCTAAAAACTAAGGATTACAACCGATCTTACCCCCAAAAGTTATCAATTTTTTGAAGCCATGACACAATAAGGTGTAAGTAGAACTGGGGAGAGAATGCTTCTTTATGAAGAAGATGACTCTTAAATCCTTATTCTACAAACAAATCATATGACATAATCACTCTAAAAAGCCCTGGAAAAAGATGGTATATTAGTAGTTCATTACTAATGAGGTAAGATTTGGACATTCAATCTCCAGAGACCCAGAACAACGGATGAAGCCCAGGTTGAGCTCCTTAAGCTTGAGAGAATGAATCTTAACAACTGAATTATCTTGGAGGAAGGAATCCTCAAAAGAAAAACTTATCAAATTATCAAAGAGTGAAAGGATCTCATCGGCACGGTAGTTTCCAAAAGTGATCTTTTCTAAACTCAGAGATGTGAGGGACTTGATCCTCGCTGAACCTAAGCTAAGCCTTCCAAGTAGCCTACATTCACAGAGAGTGATCTTCAAAGACTTGACAACATTTGCATTGGTAAGAGCGGCAGGGAATTCAAAACAATTGTAAGTAGAAAAATGAAGCTCCAGTAATACTAGGGCATCACTTTGGTTATTAATGGCATAGCTGATCCATGATTCCAAGTCACGCTTTCTCTGCAAACTTTCTTGATAAGGACGGCTGTTTTGATAACCACCGTCTTGATAACCACACACGTGGTGAAGATAGAACTTGTGGAGTTGAGGAGACTGTGGGGGACGGAGTGCAAGTGCTCTGTGGATGAATAAGGCAGATTTCCTATCCATGTCCCATAATCGTCTGTTATGGGTTGCAGGGAAGAGGAGTTGAGGGAGACGGAGCCAGAGGTTACGCCATCTACGGGAGATCAAGGAGGCTTGTATTGCCTCTTTGATGCTCGGCAGGAATCCGAGTATGTGGAGGAGCACATCATCCGGCAGATCACTTAAGCTGCTGGTGGCGGTAGCGGTGGCGGTGGGGGTGGAGGTGGCGGTGGATATGGAGGTTGCACTCTTGAATTGGCCGAGACATTTAAGCAATGAAAGGGCGAGACGGTTTATTTTTATGGGTTGAGGATCAACGGCGGCCATCGCTAAGTTTTAGCTCTAGGGCATTTGAACTTTGAAGTGTGAAACCTAATTAAGGATGTATGCGACATATATATATATATATATATATATATAAGGACAAATATTCTTGGGAAATGGTGTCGATCGAATATGAAATCGACTGGGAGTTTAAATAAGGAGGGAGCAATAGTTTTAATTTTTAAACATTATTTGACGGAAACCTAAATCGAATGGAGAAAACAAGCTAGTTAACAAAACGACAAGAGGGGTATTGTTTAGGGTATCA
>JAKUCV010001384.1:0-10330 GCA_028386065.3 Turnera subulata
AAGCTTAACATAGATAGTGAAATCTTCAAGTGAGACTTGAAGGGCTGGATTAGCCACACTAGTAGAGTGTGTGTGAACCAGGATAAATCTCTTGTGTCCTTCATTCTTTTAATTCCGCATTCAATTCCTGCTTAATTCGATTTTATTCGATTATCGCTATTCACCCCCCCTCTAGCGAAGGGCTATTGTTCTAACAACATACAATAGTCATTGAACGCCTTATAGGTGAATTCAACAGCATTATCAAGACGTATAGTCTTAATTACATGATCAGGGAAGTGTGCCCGCAGTTTGATCAATTGGGACAATAAGAGCGCAAATGCCAAATTGCGTGAGGACAACAAACACACATGGGACCATCTAGTTGATGCATCAATTAAAACCATAAAATATCTAAATGGTCCACATGGTGGATGTATAGGTCCACATATATCTCCCTGAATTCTTTCAAAAAATGTTGGTGATTCAGAACCAACTTTATCATATGAAGGCCAGATAATTAATTTTCCTTGTGAACAAGCAACACATAAAAATTCATTAGATTGAAAAATCTTCTGGTTTTTCAATGGATGACCTAATGAATTTTCAATAATTCTGCGCATCATTATTGATCCGGGATGGCCCAACCGGTCATGCCAAATTTTTAACTCATTAGTCAACTTCTGGCTGGGCATAATAACTTTCAATGACTCAAATATTTGTGTAGTACAATCCAGAGGACAATACAGGTAATCTTTCCATAACTTGTTTATTACCTGTAGTAGTAACTTTTGTAATGCAGAGATATTCAGGATCTCTTTCATTCATTGTCTCAATACGATATCTATTTAAACGGATATCCTTAAAACTCAAGAGGTTTCTTTGAGACTTTGAAGAGAACAAAGCATTTTCAATGATTATCTTTGTTCCCTTTGGTAGTAAAATCTGAGCTTTTCCGGAGCCTTCAATTATTTTTGTACTACCAGAGATTGTACTAACATGAGCTTTTCCGAATTTCAAAGTAAGGAAATATTTCCGTTTATTAAATACGGAATGAGTAGTTGCACTATCTGCTAGATAGATATCTGAGTCATTGTTCTTGGAACCATAAAGTTGAATATCCATATCTTAATAAATGAAAATAAAACAGGTATAAGAAAATAATACTGAACTGAAATTTATTTCAAATTAAAAAAAAAATTAAGAACATTAATAGAAATAAACAACAGATAAGAACATAATTGTAAAATACAAAGAAACTGATAACAAATTTATTCTTGCTTCATTTTATTACTTGCATCTTCTAGATAAGCAAGATAATCATCAATGTCCTGGAATGAGTCTGTGTGGAAGGCAGCATCTTGGTCATCTTCTTGAACAATATTTGTTTCAGCAACTTTATTTTTTCCTTTCAAAGATGATTGGTAAAGTTCTACCAAGTGTTTCGCTGTCCGGCATGTCCGTGACCAATAACCTGTCATGCCACATCGATAGCAGGCTGTCTTATGATTTTTCTTATCATGATATTTGGCATCATTCGTATGTTTTTCTTTAGCCTTGCTAATATTGGGGTCACGGTAATTAAAATTGTTCCTTCCACGTCCCCGGCCACGACCTTTTCCACGGCCACGACCAGAATTATCATGTATTGCTGTATTCGCTTCAGGGAATGGTGCAGAAGCAGTGGGATGAGACTCATGATTTTTCATCAACAGTTCGTTGTTTTGTTCGGCCACAAGAAGGCATGAAATTAAATCAGAATATCTTATGAAACCTTTTTCACGATACTGCTACTACAGGAGCACATTGGATGCATGAAAAGTGGAGAATATTTTCTCTAACATATCAACATCAGTAACACTTTCTCCACATAGTTTTGACTGAGAGCTTATTCGAAACATAGCTGAATTATATTCATGCACAGATTTAAAATCTTGTAGTCTTAGATGCATCCACTCGTAACGAGCTTTTGCAAGTATGACCATCTTCAGGTGATCATATCTTTCTTTCAAATTTTTCTAAAGATCTGCATGATCTTTGACAGTAAGATACTCCGTTTTTAGACTATCATGAAGATGATGACGGAGAAAGATTATGGCTTTTGCCTTATCTTGACTAGATACAGCTTTTGCCTTATCTTGACTAGTCCCTTCTTTATCTTGAATAGAGACAGCTTTTGCCTTATCTGGTGGAGATTTTATGGTATCTCCCAGGCCCATAGCGTCTAAATGCATTTCTGCATCTAGTGCCCATGACAGGTAATTTCTTCCGGAAATATCAAGGGCTTCAAATTCAAGTTTTGCAAGGTTTGCCATTATAATAGTAAAAAATATATAAAAACAAATATAAAGAGAAGTAAAATAATTATATAAGTATATAAGCTTACTCGATAAAGGCGGCTTAGCCGGCCAACAAATGAAACAAGGCGGCTTTGCCGGCCAACAAAGAGATAAGGCGGCTTAGCCGGCCAATGTTGAATTTTGAGCAAATAAACAAATGCGGATTGAAAAGATTTAGAAATAATTACCTTAATAGGGTAGAGACTCGTGCTGATAACGTGTTATAAAATAAAAGGTGATTGATGGTATATAATGACTTGATAATGAACTTGAT
This sequence comes from Turnera subulata, assembly GCA_028386065.3. NCBI lineage: Eukaryota > Viridiplantae > Streptophyta > Magnoliopsida > Malpighiales > Passifloraceae > Turnera > Turnera subulata. The sequence goes on from JAKUCV010001384.1 coordinate 2,593, forward strand.
GATTTTGATGAAAAGAGAATAAGAAGAGAGTAAGATATAAGGGAAGATAATGAGAATAAGATATAAGGGAGTATAAGGGAGAGAATTCTATTATTTTTGAATGAATAAATATCACTTCTATCACCCTTTATTTATAGGCAATTGGAACAGTGTGAACGGAACAATGTGAACGGTCCAAAATGTGCGGCTACGAGTTGTCATCGGGTTGTCGGCCACGAGTTGTCATCGAGTTGTCGGCAACGATTTGTCATCGAGTTGTCCAATATGGTGGCTAGCAAAGTCTTACTTGTACTGTCCAAGATGGTAGTAAAGTCTTACATATTGTCAGCTACAATGAACATTCACTTGATTTATTCATAACATAGAGTCGATAAATAATTTTATAATTTGCGAACCGATATTTGGAAACGATTAAAAAAAAAAACAAAAAACCGACAGTTTCACTCAATTTCACCTTACCAAAATAATAACCCATGCGTCATAAGTGGAAATGAAAGACCGACAGCCACACCTAGAATAAGTCTCTGGCATTTCCGTGTCACCTCAGATTTTCCTTTATTCCAAAATTTTTCTAAAACCACGCGAATACCATTCTCTCTCATGAGTGCTTTACTGTTGAGGATCAATTATACCATTTTCTTTGAAGGGTGTAACCTATAGAAAGCTTTCTTCTGGTTCTTCTTATGTTCCTTTCACAATCATATCTGTTACTGTTCTTATCTTCTTCACTTTCCTCTCGCAATCAAAGCTGAAGTAATAGTAATGATAGAATAAAAAAAAAAGTAATAGTAATGACTATATAGCTGAGAAAATTTTCAGAGTGAAGAAATTATAGTTTCAAAAAAGAAAGGGGGTAAATTTCCAGCAATTTAGGTAATTTCTGCATGCATGGAAGTTGAAATGACCCCATAAAAGAATATTAGAAGAATAACAGTTATATTTTGATTTCTATAAAAAAAACAATTATATTTTGATCAATTTTAGAGTTATGACCTGGGGATAATTAGGGATTCTGAAATCGTTGTCGCCTATAACCAATGCCTCCAGAAGCTCACCTCTCTCCTTCCTGTTCTTGTCAAACATCACCTACAAACAAGCATTTCCAAATTGGATGAGTCGTGTTCATTTACAATATTCCCATCAGGAACTACTTGAGAATTACCCCAGAGATGGAATGATTTCATAATTAAACCCCTCCATAGAATGATTGTTAACTTTCAGAAGTTGAAATCTACTTAATTTTACCCAATTAAAAGGAGGAAACTTTGTAAGGTTGAGAATTACTACATTCTTCTTTTTTCTGTTTAACCAAATACTATCTCAGGGAAACTACTCCTGCACCTGAAACATTCAAAACAATCATTTATACCCCCGGAATTTTCTTTTCCTGATTTTTTTTTTTTTGAGGATGAGGATACATTTAGATATATATAAGGAGAAACAAGTATCAAGTCGTCATCAGTAAGCTGATGATTAGATCGATTGATGATGAGAGGGATAATTAATATATATATTCTTTTTTTTTTTAGCAATATATATCAGTTCTCAAACCGTCTAGCTTTAACCTGGCTTTACATAAAAATTAATTAATTCTATTTGGCCGCACAAATATTAGAACTTGCTATAAGAAGGAATCTCTTAATCGACATATTTTACATATTTTTTTACAATATGGGGAGGACAATATTAGAGAAGCTCACCTCTAAGAAGTCTGTGTATGCAGAGTCAGGGATCCACGGCCACTTGTAGCTACCAACTTCTAACAGTTCTTTAATTCCCTTGATAGTGCGAGGAAGCAAAAGTTCCGCAAACGATGAGAACCCTATCCTTTGTAGGATATCAAGGGAAAGGGACTTAGTCAAGGCCATAGCAGTGCCAGTTACAACCAGTGAGTCAACCAGGTCAGGGTACATCTCGGCCATCTTGAAACCAGCGAATCCTCCATAGCTAAACCGAACTATGGTGCACTTGGAAACACCAAGTTTTTTTAGACCATTGGCTATGCACTCCACTTGAAAAGCCAAAGACCGATCGGCTCTATCAGTGGTTGAGCCTCCAAAGAAGAGGAAGTCGGGGTTATAAACCCCATATTTTTTGGCTAAGGCCATCACCTGAAATTGCCAAGTTAATATTCCGTCTAGTGCAAAACCATGAAGAAACACCACACTAGGCTTCTCTGGTTCGTTGATGGCTTTCTCCTGGTTGGTGGGTTCACGATGAGGAACCCAAAATTGGATAATAGTTCCCTTCTCGATCTGCACTGCTTGTGGTCGCACCCCGACTAGCTTCATTAGGGCACGCAGCAAATGAGCGTAAATGGTAGAAATTCTCCCCATTCTTCTTCTCACTTTGGATACTAATTCTTTTCTTGGGGCTGCAGTAGTAGCTAGCTTAGCCTACGATATATGAAGTATCCACACCAAAGTCTCTCTCTCGATATTATGCTTTAATTGCATCAGTAACGATGGGTTGAGGGGTGGATTTATGGGGGTTGATGGGGTAGAATGGTGTCGTTTCTACCTTCATTTTGCAACCCCCCCCCCGTGGGGGTAGATGCATGTGTTTTGTTTTGGATCCCAAACAGCCAAACTTAATGCTCTGTCTCCACTCCGGATTGCGTTAGCTTTTTCTTGATCAATCTTATTCATTGATTACTTCTTTCTGTTGTACCTGTACGTGGCCGTCCTATACCTACGTACCAATTGAGCTTTGATATATCCCATCTAAGTGGCTCGGATAGGTTGTCTTGGTTGTACTATATTTTTTTTTTTTGATGAACACCTCTGAATCTAAGTGGCTCGGATAGGTTGTCTTGGTTGTACTATATTTTCATGAACACCTCTGAATCTAATTATTTAGCTTAGAGTACTGCTAGGCTGGATCGTAGTGGACTTACAGTTTCAAGTTATTTTCAGTTGACTTGCATTGTAATTTCCATCTCTGCGTCTCTTTATTATTATTTTTTTTTTTGCCGAGGCATCTCTTTATCCCGTGGTTAATTTCACTAGGCAACTACACGTGTTACCCACGTATTTGTGTGCTGATTGTTTTATACCGTGTCGCACACGGATATTTAGTTAATCTTACCGAAGGAGACAAAAGTAATTAAAAAGGTATTTCCTACTCTAAAATACAAATACTAAAATAAGAACAGAAAAACTATATTGAGAGGATTTGAAAGCTTACCTTGAATCCCCCTTGAAGGTTATATTGTTTGCCTTGGATTTTATTTCTTGATTGTGAATGAAGCACAAATTTTTGATTTTGCCCTGAAAATTCAAAAGTTTAACTATGCATAAATAACCAATTCTCTAAAATATGAAGCATGGTTTTGTTTAGTTGTGAAAAAAAAAAGAGAGATTAGCTTAGTAATACGATTGGCATAGTGTGTGGTTTCCCTCATTTTATAACACAAAAATTGATTGTAACATTAAATACATGTGACTTTTGGTTTTCAAGAAACATTTCATAATTTGATGTATGGATGCATGTGACTTTTAATTTTTGCATTTAATTTTTTTAAGCTCAATTATGCCTTCTCATTACCCTAACGTTCCCTCCTGCAATTAAATATAGAATATTAAAAATTTTTTAATTAAATTCACTAAATAATATATTAATTATTTTTTTACAAAATTAGTTGCCACATGTCAATCTTTAGAAAGCCACTTGTCAACACTAGAGATCTAGGTCTCTGATTTAATATATTTATATAGATAATTACTGTTACAAAAACCTAACCTTAATTTTTTTGTAATGGTGGTACACACTTAATTATAATAAGAAATTACATGTCATCCATTGTTGTGTGACATGCAGTTTTATAATTAACTAATGAAGAGTAATTGGGTTAATTTGCCCGATTTTTATATAGTTGGTGCTTTAATATATTTTTATTATATGACTATAAAATATGTGTAAAATAATAGGGTTCAACCTCCACAAAATAAAACCAACCCCCACCATTTTCATTAGTATTGTGGCAGTTGATTAAACCCCACAATATATGTCAAATATTGGCGGTTGAAAGGAACCTCCACAAACTAGGCGCTTTTTTGTAGTGCCGATTTATACCAAAAGCTAAACCGATTTTCTCAAGGAACAAATTAAAATTGAGGCATATAATATCAAACATGTCTTTTTTGGTACATAGGAATATGATATCAAACATTGTAAATTGAATATTTCTACAGAAAATCTACAGCAAAGTAGAAAGATACCTTGGCGCTTCGGCTGTCGCTAAGGCTGTTTGGACTGGGAGCAGGAGGAATGCAGATTGCAGATTGCTTGATAGGAACTTGTGAATGTTGCTTTGATCACTAATAAGGCTGTGATATAGATAGGCCCAACCCGATGAGCAGGCCCAAAGACGTCAGGGCCCATGATGAGGCCCAAGGATCAGGGACCAGGACCTGTAGACGAGGCCCAGGACCTGTAGACGAGGCCCAGGACCTGTAGACGAGGCCCAAAGTCGGGAGGCCCACGAAACCTTATCAACGTGTTTATCCAAAGGTGATCTGACGACAACCAATCGGAGCACGACACGTGGTCGGGCTGACTCCAAATAAATACCCCAAAAATCAGATATTTTTGGGGCTTCTTCCATTCTCCTCCATTCATTCTCTCTCTCGGCTCTCTCACTCATCTTCCCGATTGGCTCCCTTGTACTCATACATCCTCTATTGTACCACAATTACACAACATCAATAAAGACAGGCACCCCCTGATTTTGTTTTACATCAGTTTGGTTCCGTTGCCGGGAACGATTTGAAAGCCACAATCCATCAAACATCAACCATACAGAATCCCTCAACAATCATCAACAGATGATAACAATTTCAGCAAAAACTCAACAAGTGTTCAACGCATCAACACATCGAGCAGATCTAATGGATCCAGCATATTTTACTAACAATAAATATGTTTGTTTACTGTAAATTTATTTAACCATCCAACTAATGGTATTTTAACTCCTGAATGTCTGCAGATCGTGAAACAGAAGCAGCGCAAAAACAAAAATTAAAGGCAAACCAGTAAGCCATGATGGAGAAGAGCTAGATCCTGCAGCCGAGTATGCTGTTCGTGAAATGCCACACTGCTACCGGAACAAAGGACGGGTGCAGATCTCATACCATACACGGACAGAGCAGATCTAACAAATAATCAACAAGTTAAGGCCATGCCAGCATGGTCCGATCGATTCACAAACGCAACGAGTGGAGAAAAGTTCTTACAATGAGCTCGCATGACGGTGATGAAGCAGATCGACCAAGTGGAGAACACTCGCTGCCGGGAAACAGCAAAAAAGAAGACGGATTCAAACACAGCAACGCCGTTTGTGGGAGTGAGGCTGACACCAGAGAAGGATAGCACAGCAAGATCGGGTGGAGTTGAAGCGTAACACCGTCGTGCAAGAGCCGGGCTTCCTCGCCTACTGACGCTAGTCACGACGCCGTGGATGGCATGAGGAGAGGAGGTCGGCTACGTCGAGTTGACACATGTGAAGGAAGACGGAGCCGAACGTGCCACCACCTAGAACGGCTCCTGCTGCCTTCGTCAAGGTCGAATCCAAGCAAAACCCAACGAATGCCTCCACGAGAGCAAGGCGCAGCCGCAAAACAAAAGAAGCCGCCGAATCGCGAGGCCGGAGTCTCGCCATCGGTGGAAGGTGAGATGACGAACCTTCGGCACGCGAGGACATGGACGAAAAAGCCCAACTGCCTCTGCTCGTGTTGGAAGCACCCTTAGTCGCCGTTGCAGGTGGAGACACGACCGAGGAAAGGAGCTGCGGAGAAAAGATGCTGCCGCTCCTATCGTCGATCTGCCGCCGTTAATGGGAGGTGGGCTCTTGAAGACGAGCCACGCGCGTGACAAAAATAGAAGAAAAACTGATGGTGGACTCAATCCATCAACGGGCCAAGATGCTGAATGGGCGTAAACCTACAGTAAATTGAAAAAAAAAAGGACGAGTTGGACTTGCGGATGCTGGACAGCCCATTATGCTTTCAAGGCTTGGAAATATTTTGGCAGCCCAAAATTTGCTGGCCCATGTAGTCAAAAACCAATTGGTTGAATTATTCATTATTTTCTATTATGCAATTAATTATACTATATTCATGTAATTGTAATTTTAATTTTAATTATTTAATATATTATGCTAAGTGTATTTTATTAAATCAGAGAACTAACGATTTCTATTAGGGAATGTTAATTTACATGTGGATGTTTATATTTAAAGCATTATTCCGTTCGAGGAGGAATGAAGTATTGGACCTGAGGGCGGACCTCTTCCATGAGGACCTCTTCCGAAGGACCTTATGCACGAGGAACCCGGGGAAGAATTCCCACGATGACCTTCAAGGCGAGGACCTTGGATGAGCACTTCATGTGGAGGAGGATGTGAAGGACCTTCTCGGCGAGGACCTTGGGAAAAGCGCTTCATGTGGAGGCGAAAATAACTCCTGAGGATGTGGAGAACCTTCAAGGCGAGGACCTTGGAAAGCGCTTCATGTGGAGGCGAAAAGAACTCCCGAGGATGTGGAGAACCTTCAAGGCGAGGACCTTGGAAAGCACTTCATGTGGAGGCGAAAATAACTCCCGAGGATGTGGAGAACCTTCAAGGCGAGGACCTTGGAAAGCGCTTCATGTGGAGGCGAAAAGAACTCCCGAGGATGTGGAGAACCTTCAAGGCGAGGACCTTGGAAAGCACTTCATGTGGAGGCGAAAAGAACTCCCGAGGATGTGGAGGACCTTCAAGGCGAGGACCTTGGAAAGCGCTTCATGAGGAGGCAAAAATAATACCCAAGGATCCGGAGGCCCTTCAAGGCGAGGACCTTTGAAAGCACTTCATGTGGAGGAGGATGCGAAGGACCTTGTCGGCGAGGACCTTGGAAAAAGCGCTTCATGTGGAGGCGAAAATAACTCCCGAGGATGCGGAGGACCTTCTCCGCGAGGACCTTGGAAAAGCGCTTCATGTGGAGGCGAAAATAACTCCCGAGGATGCGGAGGACCTTCTCGGAGAGGACCTTGGAAAAGCGCTTCATGTGGAGGCGAAAATAACTCCCGAGGATGCGGAGGACCTTCTCGGAGAGGACCTTGGAAAGCGCTTCATACAAAGACAAAAATAATTCCCGAAGAAGTGAAAACAATCCTAGGAGAAAGCAACAATGAGGACAAAGGTCCTTGTGGAAAGAAAGCCGTCCACCGAGGCGGAAGCATCCCTTGCAATAGGAGCAACCATCATTGCAAAAACCAAGCGTGGATTTGATGTTAGGCTTTGTGAGGAGCTATTCAAAGGCCCTCAAAAGGCAGCCCTTGCAGCGAGGACTTGATGGAACCTTGGGAGGAAACAGCCACAGGAGCAAGCAGTTCCTATGGAGGAAGCAGTTCCTGGAGGCAAAATAAATGAAGTGCACGTAGCAAAGGACCTACCAGTGAAGCCCCAAGGGTAGGCGCCTCCCCAAGGAGGAAAAGCAATTCCTGGAGGCAAAACAAATGATCACATGGAGAAGGTCCTGCCACAACAACCCCAAGAGCATGCGGCCCCTATGGAACAAAAACGGCCCCAAAGACACATTTCTCACCAAATAAAAGGTAGCTGATCCTGTGAAGGTGTGAGCAGCCTTGTGAACAAGCAATCTCGCTGGAGGGTAGAAATTGCCCCTGGAGATGGATGCACCTCTAGCGGGAGGAACCAACCATTGGGACAAGGAACAATGAAGGAGCGGAGCTCCAGGCC
>JAKUCV010001385.1:0-53386 GCA_028386065.3 Turnera subulata
TGGATACCGTAGAGGAGCAGGTCTTCTTCTTGCTCTTACTGATTCGGTTTCCGGCTTAGGTGAAAGATCCTAACACTACAAGTAAGTAAAAATTGTTATACGGTTTACTAGCTTCACATGTGTTCTTGGTTGTTTCCCTTGTCTTCCGCTGCATATATCCGTTTTTATATGAATGTCATATAGCCTAGGGAAACTTACATCTTCTTCTTCACATGTGCTGAAACCCAAAGGTGGTGTTTCAAAGGAAGGAAAATTTTTCCATTGCAAGAAACCTGGCCATTGGAAGCATAACTGCCCTATTTACCATGAGGAGGTGAAGAAACAGAAGGGAAATAAGACTTCCACTTCAGGTATTCTTGTTAAGAAAGCTAATATTTCTATCTCTGCATCATGGGTATTAGATACTAGATGTGGTTCTCACATTTGTGTAAATGTGCAGGATTTGAGAAAGAATATAAAATTAGCAAAGGGTGAAGTGGACCTGCGCGTTGGAAATGGAGCAAGAGTTGCTGCATTAGCCGTAGGGACTTATTATCTATCTTTACCGAGTAGTTTGGTTTTGGAACTTGAAGATTGCTATTATGTACCTACTGTAAGCAGGAATTTGATTTCTGTTTCTTGTCTGGACAAGAAGGGTTTTTCATTTGTATTAAAGAACAACGGTTGTTCTATTTATTTGAATGATATTTATTATGGTGGTGCATATTTAAGCAATGGATTGTACGCTCTAAACCGATTAACTCCAATCTATAACATTCATTCGAAGAAGGTTAAATTAAACGATTCTAATACAACCTATCTCTGGCATTGTCGTTTGGGCCATATAAACGAGACTCATATTTCTAAACTCCCTAATGATGGGCTTTTAGACTCATTTGATTTTGATTCATATGAGACATGTGAGTCATGTTTATTGGGAAAAATGACGAAGGCTCCTTTTGCTGGTAAAGGTGAAAGAGCTTCAGACTTGTTAGGCCTTATACATTCTGATGTATGTGGACCAATGTCAACACAAGCTAGAGGTGGATTTCAATACTTCATTACATTTACTGATGATTATAGTAGATATGACTATGTGTATCTTATGAAGCACAAGTCGGAATCCTTCGAAAAGTTCAAAGAATTCAAGAATGAAGTACAAAATCAACTTGGCAAGAGTATTAAAGTGCTTCGATCTGATCGAGGAGGTGAATACTTAGACCGAGAATTTTTTGATAATCTAAAGGGTTGTGGTATAGGATCACAACTTACTCCACCAGGAACACCTCAATGGTGGTTTTTCTGAAAGGAGAAATAAAACCCTGTTAGACATGGTGTTAGTGTAATATGCCCAAAAGCCAATCATTGGATGATTGTACATAGTCATGTAAATACATTAAGGTTATTCCAATAAATATGTTTATGAGATAAACGCTTGCACATATTTATAACCCTAGAATATTTTATATTCTTAAATGTCCCTAGTTGATTATTATTATGGATGGGTTGTAATAATAAATTAAGACTAGCGTATGTTGAGAATTATATGAGATATGAATTCTACATACGGGTACAAGTTAGAGAACTTGTAGACAGGACCGACCCAACATAAGAACACTACATGGAACGTTATATGATTGTCATTAGTGGTTCTTATATGTATTGTCCTTAGACCTGAGATCATCAAGGTTCCCAACATGTGAGTCATATACTTTGATATTACTGTTGGCTATTCGTAACTGAGTAGACCTTAGTGTAATCATTGGGTATATGATATAATGTGTAGTGGGTTTTGGATGATCAAGATGGAATTCGTCCAACCCATATAATGGGTATATATTATCAGATGGGCCTCTTGATAGAGTTGAAATGTAAATGCGTGGCCATGCTCGGATTATGTGATATGATGATATCATTAGTATCCGTTTTACACAGTTAACTCGGGGATCAAGAAAATTAGATTAAACATATACGAGATTGACTTATTCCATGTCTCGTGTTTAATCTTGATAATGTGACGAAAGGACGATGACATGTTCCGAGGCATAGTGAATCAGTACTGTTCTTGTCGTTTGGGTAGCAATGATGTGTTGCTAGACGCCACTTTTTGTTTATAATTGTAAAATAAGATTTTACAATTATTGCCAAACATTACAAGTGCCTACAGGGTCATACACTTAGAACTGTTGATTCGAGCTGGTGGTTGAACCATGGTTGGACTGTGGTTGGACCGTGGTTGGACCAGAATCATTTTGGATTGCTTTGGTTCACTAATTGTCTGAATTATTGAACTAGATTATTCCATGTGATGTGTAATCTCACTAAGAGATAATGGAGACATGATTAGACAAAAGCCTAATTATGATAGGCCAAGGGTGTTGGCCATTGTCTCATGCTTTTGTTGAGTGGGATTAGTGTATGCATAATCAGATTATGCTTGTGAGTTCATTGATTCTGGTTTTTAGACTTGAGAGAGTTTTTCAGACTTGCAAGAACACACATACACTCTCCTTTCTTTGAGAAAGAAAGAAAACACCACAAACACAAATTCTAGCTCCCGAAAATCTGCAGCTAGCATTGTAGTTCGGGAGTGCTCGAGTTACTGATCGTGAGACGGTTGCTAGTAGTCATCAACAGTTCGTGTGGATACCGTAGAGGAGCTGGATTTCTTGTCGGGTTCTAGCTGATTCTCCACTGCAGTTGGGTGAAAGACCTCAACCAAGCAAGGTACGAAAAATTGTTATTCGGTTTAGTTAGCTTCACATGGATCCTTCATGAGTACCGGGTCTTTCCGCTATATTTTGATTGTCAAGTTTGCATGCCCGGTGGCTTACAGTGGTAGTGGAGCCTCTTGTGAAATGCTAAACCGAATTAGATGTTCTTTTTGTTATATTTTGATTGTCAAGGTGTTCTTGGTAGTAAGTCGAATGAGTTCGACAAGGAAAAATCGATTGTCGGTTTTTGTATGGAACGATTGTCGTTCTAGTACAGCAAGGCCAAAACATCAATGTTTGTGAGACAAACATCGATGTTCACATGAGTTTTGCCTTGGTCGGATCTTCCAAACATCGATGTTGTGTGACAAACATCGATGCTCTAATGAAGATTGGCTTTGGCAGAATCTTGAAACATCCATGTTCAATAGTTAAACATCGATGTTCTCATGACGAGTGGCCTTGACAGAACTCTCAAACATCGATGTTCAAGTGTTAAACATTGATGTTCTAGAGCACTGCCAAATTAGATTGAGATTCCAGAATTCTCAAACATCGATGTTTACGTTCAAACATCGATGTTCTTGAGTTCCAGAAGTCTCAAACATCGATGTTTAAAAGTTAGACATCAACGTTTAAAACTACTGCCAGAGATCTTAAACTTTTAGAACTTCAAGACATCGATGTTCACAAGTTAAACATCGATGTTCTTGAGCTCTGCCAAATAGTTTGGAGTTCCAGATTCTCAAAACATCAATGTACAAGTTTTAAACATCGATGTTCATGGGCTCTACCAAAAGGATTCGAGTTCCAGAATTCTCAAACATCGATGTTTAAGAGTTAAACATCGATGTTCTTGAACACTGCCAAGTAGTTGGGAGAATCAGATTCTCACAACATCGATGTTCAATGTTAGACATTGATGTTATTATGTATTTTTGGTTTCCAAATTTACAAAACATCAATATATGATTTATCAAGAACATGCATATGATGTGTAGGAATAATATGTTGATGTAAATATTAAGTTCCTCTTGTGTTGCCTTCCATGATATGCACTCATCATTGGTTAGATCAATACTTGGTAGGTTTTGCCAAAGCAAGGTGCCAATATTTATCCTAGCAAGGTGCGACGGGATAATTGAAATATCTGAACTGCTTGTTATGGGTTGAACTTAACTAGGTCATCTCAATAGGATTGAGGACTTAGAGGCAAGGAGTTGAGCTAAGTCTATGAGATAGACAAGAACAAGTGTTGTTCACTCAACTATCCAAGAGTTACATCAGATGTAACTGACAAGAGTTGTCTACCTAAATAACTATGACATAAGTGATCAGCCAAAGCTGACTTATCTTGTAGTGAAATATGGATCTTGGCCTACTTATAATTATCTTGATTTATGTAGTAGGAGCATCATTTAATAAAATTCCTTATTATGTGATTTTATGTATACATGACTCTTATTTGTGTGAGTTGATCAATGTTGTAGAGTTATCATGGCACAAAACACTAGTACACAATCACTGCGATCTTTTCTTGAGAAGGAAAAACTTAATGGGAATAACTTCCTAAAGTGGCATCGCAATTTGAGGATAGTCCTCAAACAAGAAAAGAAGTTGTATATCCTTGAAGGGCCTGTTCCTAATGAACCGGCGCCTAATGCTCCTAGGGCGGAAAGAGATGCTTACAAGAAGCATGTTGATGATGCAACGAATGTTGCAAGCCTTATGCTTGTTAACATGGACTCTGAGCTTCAGAAGCAACATGGGAACTTGGGTGCGTTCGATATGATCGAACCCCTGAAAATGCTCTTTGAAGAGCAAGCTAGGCATGAGAGGTATGAGACCTCTAAGGCATTATTCCAATGCAAGATGGCTGAGTCATCACCAGTCAGGCCTCATGTGCTCAAGATGATTGGATACATTGAGAGCCTTGAGGGTCTGGGTTTTCCTTTGCAAAAGGAGTTGGCTGTTGATCTTGTCCTGCAATCGTTGCCGGATAGTTACAGCCAATTTGTCATGAATTTCAATATGAATCATCTTGACAAATCCTTGTCTGAGTTGCTTAACATGTTAGGAACAGCTGAGCAACAAATGAAGGCCAACAAATCCATCAACATTTTGATGGTTGGAGAAGGCAAAGGAAAGGGTAAAGCCAAGTTTTACAAGAAGAAGAAATGTGCCAAAAAGTTTGGTGCGTGTGCATCTTCTTGTTCACATGTTCTGAAACCCAAAGGTGGTATTGCAAAGGAAGGACAATGTTTCCATTTGCAACAAACCTGGCCATTAGAAACGCAACTGCCCTATTTACCTTGAAGAGGTGAAGAAACAGAAGAGAAGTAAGACTTCCGCTTCAGGTATTTTTGTTAAAGAAGCTAATATCTCTATCTCTGCATCATGGGTATTAGATACCGGATGTGGTTCTCACATTTGTGTAAATGTGCAGGATTTGAGAAAGAGTAGAATATTAGCAAATGGTGAGACAGACCTGCGCGTTGGAAATGGAGCAAGAGTTGCTGCATCAGCCGTAGGGACTTACCATCTATCTTTACCGAGTGGTTTGGTTTTGGAGCTTGATGATTGCTATTATGTACCTACTATAAGTAGGAATTTGATTTCTGTCTCTTGTCTGAACAAGAAAGGTTTTTCATTTTTAATAAAGAACAATTGTTGCTCTATTTTTTTCAATGATATTTATTATGGTGGTGTACATTTAAGCAGTGGTTTGTGTGTTCTAAACCTAGAAACACCAATCTATAACATTAATACGATGAAGGTTAGATTTAACGATTCTAATGAAAACCTATCTCTGGCATTGTCTATTGGGCCATATAAACGAGACTCGTATTTCTAAACTCCGTAAAAATGGACATTTAAACTCTTTTGATTTTGAATCATATGAGACATGTGAGTCATATTTATTAGGCAAAATGACGAAGGCTCCTTTTGCCTGTAAAGGTGAAAGAGCTTCGGACTTTTTAGGTCTTATACATTCTGATGTATATGGACCTATGTCAACAAAGGCTAGAGGTGGTTTTCAGTACTTTGTTACATTTACTGATGATTACAGTAGATATAGTTATGTGCATCTTATAAAACACAAGTCAGAATCCTTTGAAAAGTTTAAAGAATTCAAGAGTGAAGTACAGAATCAACTCGGCAGGAGTATTAAAATGCTTCGATCTGATCGAGGAGGTGAATACTTAGATCGAAATTTTTTTGATCATCTAAAGCAATGTGGTATTGTATCACAACTTACTCCACCAGGAACACCTTAATGGAATGGTGTATCTGAAAGGAGGAATAGAAGTTTGTTAGACATGGTTCGTTCTATGATGAGTCAAGCTGACCTTCCTTCTTCATTTTGGGGACATGCATTATTGAGTGCTGCATTTACACTTAACCGTGTTCCATCTAAATTGGTTGAAAAGACACCATATGAGATATGGACTGGGAAGCGTCCCAGTTTGTTTTTTATGAGGATCTGGGGTTATGAGGCTTTCATGAGACGAGAAGCATCAGATAAACTCGGCCCTAAATCTGTCAAGTGCCTCTTTGTTGGATATCTGAAGGAAACTAAAAGATATTATTTCTATAATCCCATAGAGCACAAAGTGTTTGTTGCTCGTAGTGCTATTTTTCTAGAAAGAGAATTCATTTCTAGAAAGATCAGTGGGAGAAAAATAGAACTCGAAGAAGTCCGAGGTATAGAGGCTGAGATTGAACAAGGAGAGGAACCACAAGATGTTGTGGGTGAAAAACCTGTGCCTATGGACTACGTAGGTCTGATAGGATTCTGCATGAGCCTGAGAGATATGGATTTCTTATGACTCATACTGGAGACGTGATGCTCATAGAAGAGGATAAGCCCACTTCCTATCAGCAGGCTATTACGGGTCCAGACTCTAAGAAGTGGCTAGAAGCCATGAATTCGGAGATGGAATCCATGTATGAAAACAAGGTATGGACCTTGATTGATCCACCTGAAACGATAAAACCTATTGGGTGCAAGTGGGTCTTTAAGAAAAAGACCGACATGGATGGTAATGTGATTACCTTTAAAGGGCGATTGGTTGCGAAAGGTTTGAAGCAAGTTCATGGTATTGACTATGATGAAACTTTCTCACCAGTTGCCAAGGTTAAATCTATCCGGATTCTATTGGCTATAGCAGCATACCATGATTATAAGATATGGCAAATGGATGTCAAATCCACTTTCCTTAATGGAAATCTTTTAGAGGATGTGTACATGACACAACCTAAAGGTTTTGTCACTCCAGAAAATGCTAATAAGGTATGCAAGTTGCAAAGATCCATTTATGGATTAAAGCAAGCTTCTAGGAGTTGGAATCTTCATTTTGATGAAGTAATCAAACAGTTTAGTTTCATTAAAAATGAAGATGAGCCATGTGTTTACAAGAAGGTTAGTGAGAGCACTATCGTTTTCTTGTTATTGTATGTTGACAACATTCTACTCATTGGGAATGATATTCCAACACTATAGTCTGTAAATATTTGGTTATGAAAGAATTTCTCAATGAAGGACTTAGGAGAAGCTGCCTACGTGCTAGGTATAAAGATCTATAGAGATAGATACAAAAGGCTTCTTGGGCTAAGTCAAAGTACATATATTGACAAGGTGCTAAAGAGGTTTAGCATGCAAGATTCCAAGAAAGGTTTCTTGCCCATGTCACATGGCGTATCTCTCTCAAAGAATCAATGTCCTAGTACATCTAAGGAGAGAGAGCGGATGAGTAAGATTCCTTATGCATCAGCAATAGGATCTATCATGTATGCCATGCTATGTACTCGACCGAGTGTTGCATCTGCATTAAGTGTCACAAGCAGATACCAATCTGATCCCGGTGAAAGTCACTGGACAGCGGTTAAGAACATTCTTAAGTACTTGAGAAGAACTGAGGATGCATTCCTTGTATATGGAAGCGTTGATGAGCTTGTTGTAAAGGGTTACACAGATGCTAGCTTCCAGACTGACAGGGATGACTTTAGATCCCAGTCAGGTTATGTGTTTTGTCTTGGAGGTGGTGCTGTTTGCTGGAAGAGTTCCAAGCAAAAAATAGTTGTCGACTCTACAACTCAGGCTGTGCAAAGTTCCTTCTGAGAACTATGTAGCAGATCCATTGACTAAGCCTCGCACGCAGCAGAAGCATGATGGTCATGCTAAATCCATTGGTATTAGATACATGGATGATTGGCTTTAGTCCAAGTGGAAGATTGTTAGTGTAATACGCCCAAAAGCCAATCATTGGATGATTGTACATAGTCATGTAAATACATTAAGGTTATTCCAACAAATATGTTTATGAGAAAAACGCTTGCACATATTTGTAACCCTAGAATATTTTATATTCTTAAATGTCCCCAGACGATTATTATTATGGATAAGTTGTAATAATAAATTAAGACTAGCGTATGTTGAGAATTATATGAGATATCAATTCTACATACGGGTACAAGTAAGAGAACTTGTGGACTGGACCGACCTAACATAAGAATAATACATGGAACGTTATATGATTGTCATCAGTGGTTCTTATATGTATTGTCCTTAGACCTGAGATCATCAAGGTTCCCAACATGTGAGTCATATACTTTGATATTACTCTTGGCTATTCGTACCTGAGTAGACCTTAGTGTAATCATTGTGTATATGATATAATGTGTAGTGGGTTTTGTATGATCAAGATGGAATTCGTCCAACCAATATAACGGGTATATATTATCAGATGGGCCTCTTGAAAGAGTTGAAATGTAAATGCATGGCCACGCTCGGATTATGTGATATGGTGATATCAATAGTATCCTTTTTACACAGTCAACTCGCAGATCAAGAAAATTAGATTAAACATATACGAGATTGACTTATTCCATGTCTCGTGTCTAATCTTGATAATGTGACGAAAGGACAATGACATGTTCCGAGGCATAATGAATCAGTACTGATCTTGTCGTTTGGGTAGCAATGATGTGTTGCTAGACGCCGCTCATTGTTATTACCAAACGTTACAAGTGCCTACAGTGTCACACAGCTAGAACTGTTGATTCGAGCTGGTGGTGGAATCATGGTTGGACCATGGTTCGACCAGGTGGTTTGATTGTGGTTGGACCAGGGTCGTTTTGGATTGCTTTGATTCACTAATTGTCTGAATTATTGAAAAAGATTGATTTTATGTGATGTGTAATCCCACTAAGAGAAAATGGAGATATGATTAGACAAAAGCCTAATTATGATGGGCCAAGGGTGTTGGCCATTGTCTCATGCTTTTGTTGAGTGGGATTAGTGTATGCATAATCAAATTATGCATGTGAGTTCATTGATTCTGGTTTTTAGACTTGAGAGAGTTTTTTAGACTTGCAAGAACACACATACACTCTCCTTTCTGTGAGAAAGAAAGAAAACACCACAAACACAAATTCTAGCTCCCGAAAATCTGCAGCTAGCACTGTAGTTCGGGAGTGCTCGAGTTAGTGAACGTGAGACGGTTGCTAGCAGTCATCAACGGTTCGTGTGGATATCGTAGAGGATCCGGATTTCTTGCCGGGTTCTAGCTAATTCTGCACTACAGTTGGGTGAAAGACCTCAACCAAGCAAGGTACCAAAAAATTGTTATTCGGTTTAGTTAGCTTCACATGGATCCTCCATGAGTACCGGGTCTTTCCGCTGCATTTTGATTGACAAGCTTGCATGCCCGGTGGCTTACACATGGTTCGTTCTATGATGAGTCAAGCTGACCTACCTTTTTCATTTTGGGGACATGCTCTATTGACTGTTGCCTTTACACCTAACCGTGTTCCATCTAAATCAGTTGAAAAGACACCATATGATATACGGACTGGGAAATGCCCCAATTTGTCCTTTATGAAGATTTGGGGTTGTGAGGCTTATGTATGACGACAAGCATCAGACAAACTCGGCCCTAAATCTGACAAGTGCCTTTTTGTTGGATATCCTAAAGAAGCTAAAGGATATTATTTCTATAATCCCTTGCTCGTACTACTATTTTTCTAGAAAGAGAATTTATTTCTAGAGAGATCAGTGGAAGAAAAATAGAACTCGAAGAAGTTCGAGCACAACAAGAAGCTATAGAGGTTGAGATGGAACAAGAATTGGAACCACAAGATGTTGTGGGTGATAATCCTGTATTTGTAACATATGGACCACGTAGGTCTGATAGGACTCGGTATAAGCCAGGGAGATATGGATTTTTTTGGCTCAAGTCGGAGACGTGATGCTCATGGATGAAGATGAGCTCACTTCGTGTCAGCAGGCAATTACGGGTCCTGACTCTAAGAAGTGCCTAGAAGCCATGAATTCTGTGACATCCGGGGTCTATGAGCGCGGGAAGTGTACGTCGGTGCCGGGATGAGCATGGACAAGGAGCGACTTCTGGAAGGCTTCTAGACGGAGGGGCACAAGAATTAACCGAATCCACACCGGAATAGGAGAGATCCTGAGATTGTGTAAGGATGGGGCTGCACAGTTGGGGTGATTTCATAATTATACGGGTATGGGACTGTATAATTAAGAATAGCTCAAATGAAGTGATTTCGAGGTTGTACAGGTATGGGACTGCACAATCAAGAATAGCTTAAACGGTTTGATGGGTACTAACTATATCAACAAGGTGCACCTACCTTTTGGGAGCTCATTCTAGAAGAACTCCAAAGTTAAACGTGCTTGACTTGGAGCAATTCTAGGATGGGTGACCTCCTGGAAAATTTTCCCCGGAAACGTGCGAGTGAGGACAAAGCATGTTGGAAAGGTCCCCGGAAACGTGCGAGTGAGGACAAAGCATGTTGGAAAGGTCCCGTGTTGGTCTGTGGTGACAGTCGACAAGCCGGGACGTTACAAATTCTGAGATGGAATCCAAGTATGAGAACAAGGTTTGGACCTTGGTTGATCCACCTGAAGGGGTAAAACCCATTGGGTGCAATTAGATCTATAAGAAAAAGACCGACATGGATGGTAATGTGATTACTTTTAAAGGGCGATTGGTTGTGAAAGGTTTCAAACAAGTTCATGGTATTGACTACGATGAAACTTTTTCGCCAGTTGCCATGGTTAAATCCAGCCGAATTCTATTGGCTATAGCTGCATACCATGATTAT
The DNA here is from genome assembly GCA_028386065.3 of Turnera subulata. Lineage (NCBI taxonomy): Eukaryota > Viridiplantae > Streptophyta > Magnoliopsida > Malpighiales > Passifloraceae > Turnera > Turnera subulata. Next base: position 10,824 of record JAKUCV010001385.1, read on the forward strand.
GAAATATGGCAGATGGATGTCAAAACCGCTTTCCTTAAAGGAAATCTTTTAGAGGATGTGTACATGACACAAGCTGAAGGTTTTGTCACTCCAGAGAATGCTAATAAGGTATGTAAATTGCAAAGATCCATTTATGGATTAAAGCAAGCTTCTAGGAGTTGGAATCTTCGTTTTGATGAAGTAATCAAACAGTTTGGTTTCACTAAAAATGAAAATGAGCCGTGTGTCTACAAAAAGGTTAGTGGGAGCACTATCGTTTTCTTGCTACTGTATGTTGACGACATTCTACTCAGTGGGAATGATATTCCAACAATACAGTCTGTAAAGACTTGGCTAGGAAAGAATTTTTCAATGAAGGACTTAGGTGAAGCTGCCTACGTGCTAGGTATAAAGATCTATAGAGATAGATCCAAAAGGCTTCTCGGGCTAAGTCAAAGTACATATATTGACAAGGTGCTAAAAAGGTTTAGCTTGCAAGATTCCAAGAAAGGTTTCTTGCCCATGTCACATGGCATAACTCTCTCAAAGAATCAATGTCCTAGTACTTCTAAGGAGAGAGAACAAATGTGTAAGATCCCTTATGCATCAACAATAGGATCTATCATGTATGCCATGCTATGTACTCGATCGGATGTCGCATATGCATTAAGTGTCACAAGTAGATATTAATCTGATCCCAGTGAAGGTCACTGGACAGCGGTTAAGAACATTCTTAAGTACTTGAGAAGGACTAAGGATGCATTCCTTGTATACGGAAGCGTTGATGAGCTTGTTGTAAAGGGTTACACAGATGCTAGCTTCCAAACTAACAAGGATGATTTTAGATCGCAGTCAGGGTATGTGTTTTGTCTTGGAGGTGGTGCTATATGCTGGAAGAGTTCAAAGCAAGAAACAACTGCTGATTCTACCACTGAGGCTGAATACATAGCCGCCGCTAATGCAACGAAAGAGGCTGTTTGGATTAAGAAGTTCATAACTGAACTTGGTGTGGTTCCGAGCATTCAGAGTCAGAATGAGCTCTATTGTGACAACAGTGGGGCAATCACGCAGGCTCAATAACCTAGATACCACCAAAGATCCAAACACGTACTCAGACGCTATCATCTTATTAGAGAGATTATTGATAGAGGCGATGTGAGGTTGTGCAGAGCTCCTTCTGAGAACAATGTAGCAGATCTTATAACGAAGCCGCTCACACAGCAGAAGCATGAAGGTCATACTAGATCCATTGGTATTAGATACATGGATGATTGCTTTAGTGCAAGTGGGAGATTGTTATTGTAATGCCCAAAAGCCAATCATTGGATGATAATATTGTCATGTATTTTGATTAAGGTTTTATTCCAATAAATATTTTTATCTATGGTAAATGCTTGCACATATTTATAACTTAAGAATATCTTATATTCTTGAACTGTCCCTAGTCGATTATTATTATGGATGGGTTGTAATAATAAATAAAGACTAGCATATATTGAGAATCATATGAGATATGAGTTCTACATACGGGTACAAGTTAGAGAACTTATGGACTGGACTGACCCGACATAAGAACACTGCATGTACTCATGTTGTCATTAGTGATTCTTATATGTACTATCCTTAGACTTGAGATCATCAAGGTTCCCAACACGTGAGTCATATACTTTGATATTACTCTTGGTCATTCGTAATTGAGTGGACCTAAGAGTAATTATTGGGTTTATGATATAATATGTAGTGGGTTTTGTATGATCAAGATGGAATTCGTCCAACCCATATAACGGGTATATTATCAGTTGGGCACCTTAACAGAGTTGGCTGTAAATGCATGGCCATGCTCGAACTAAGTGATGTAGGGATATCATTTGTGTCTGTTTTACACAGTTAACTCAGGGAACAAAAACCTTAGATCAAACATATACGAGAATGACATATTCTATGTCTCGTGTTTGATCTTGATATAATGGGACGAAAGGATAATGACATTTTCCGAGGCATAATGAATCAGTACTGATCTTGTCGTTTGGGTAGCAATAATGTGTTGCTAGACAACGCTCATTGTTTATAATTATAAATGAGAGTTTATTATTATTGCCAAACGTCACAAGTGCCTACACGGTCACACACTTAGAACTGCTGATTCGAGTTAGTGGTTAGACAGTGGTTTGACCATTGTTCGACCATAGTAATGAGCTAGTGGTTAGACCATGGTTGGACCATGGTTCAACCTGGTCATTTTGGTTGATTTTTTTCATTAATTGCCAGATTTTTGAACCAGAATTATTGCTCAAGATGATATGTAATCCTATATATTCAGATATATATGCTTAATGGTATAGTGGGGCATTAAGTCATAGTGGAAACATAATCATGAAGGATAAAACATGATTATGTTGGCTAATGACTCATTAAATGCTGTGTGTATATGATGATTGAGTGTATAAATAGATTATGACATTCATTTCAGACTAAGTACACACACTTCATTTGAGAAAAAAACACATCAAACACTCTCAAGGCTCTTGCTCTCGGAAATTCTGCAGCTAGCACTGCGGTTCGAGAGTGCTCGGGTTAGTGATCGTGAGACGGTTGCTAGTAGTCATCAACGGTTCGTGTGGATACTGTAGAGGAGTCGGATTTTTGTCCGGTTCTTGCTGATTCAGAACATCAGTTGAGTGAAAGAACTCAACTAATTCCAGATACAAAAAATCTTGTTATTCGGTTTACCCCGTCTCACATGGATCCTCCATTAGTTCCGGGTCTTTTCCGCTGCGTGTTGTATCTATTTGTTGTTGTACCCGGATACTTACAGTGCGAATCATGTTTATTGGACAAGATGACAAAGACTCCTTTTACTGGTCAAGGTGAAAGGGCTTCAGACTTATTAGGACTTATACATTCTGATGTATGTGGTCCTATGTCTACACAGGCTAGAGGTTGATTCCAATACTTCATTACGTTTACTGATGACTATCGTAGATATGACTATTTGTATCTTATGAAACACAACTCAGAATCCTTTGAAAGGTTCAAGGAATTCAAGAATGAAGTACAGTATCAACTCGGGAAAAGTATTAAAATGCTTCGATCTGATCGAGGAGGCGAATACTTAGACCAAGAATTTCTTGATCACCTGAAGGAACGTGGTATAGTATCACAACTTACTCCACCTTTCACACCTTAATGCAATGGTGTATCTGAAAGGAGAAATCGAACCTTGTTAGATATGGTTCATTCCATGATGAGTCAAGTTGACCTTCCACCTTTTTTTGTGGACATGCTTTAACGACAGCTGCTTTTACACTTAACCGTGTTCCGTCTAAATCAGTTGAAAAGACACCACAAGAGATGTGGACTGGGAAACATCCTAGTTTTTCTTTCATGATGATTTGGGGTTACGAGGCTTACGTTAGACGTCAACCATCAGACAAACTTGGCCCTAAATCTGATAAATGCATTTTTGTTGGATATCCTAAAGAAATGAAAGAATATTATTTCAACAATCCCATGGAACAAAAGGTGTTTATTGCACGTACTGCTGCTTTTCTAGAAAGAGAATTTATTTCTAGAGGGATTAGTGGGAGAAAAGTAGAACTTGAAGAAGTTCAAGAACAACAAGAGATTACACAGACTGAGATGGAACAGGAACAGGAGCCACAAGTTGTTGTGGGTGAAAATCCTATACCTGTAGCACATGGACCTTGTAGGTCTGATAGGACTCGGCGTGAGCCTGAGAGATATGGATTTCTTTTGACTCATACTGGGGACGTGTTGCTCATGGATCAAGATGAGCCCACTTCCTATCAACAGGCTATTACGGGTCTAGACTCTGATAAATGGCTTGAAGCCATGAATTCTGAGATGGAATCCTTGTTTGAAAACAAGGTTTGGACCTTGGTTGATCCACCTGAAGGGGTTAAGCCCATTGGGTGCAAATGGGTGTATAAGAAGAAGACTAACATGGATGGTAATGTAGTTACCTTTAAAGGGCGATTGGTGGGAAAAGGTTTCAAACAAGTTAAGGATGCGAGTGAGGGGAATGAGTAAATCTTAATTCGGGTCCTCACAAAGCAGAAATAGAACCACCTTCAACAGCCCGCTTCCAACCTGAGAAAACAACACACACACAAATAGCCGAATTTAAACTCGATACCACCTAGGTTTTGCAAGACCAAACGTTCTGCAGCCCACAGTGACAAATATTTGGTCTAAGCCCACAAGGAGAACGACACCACGCTTTCTAAAAAAGGAAAAAAAATAAACGACAGTTTCACTACTTTGTTGCTTAATATATATGAAATTGCAATCAATTTAGTGAACATATGATTATATTTATATATATACCGGTGTCTGCAAAAATTTTTTTAACATTTGGAAAGTTTACTTTTAAATATTGAACGGCTAAACATGTCAACCTAAACTTATTTTACTTGATGCAGAATTCTAATAGACGTGTAGAGAGGTAATGAAGGAACGTTCGGCATTACAAAACACTGGGAATATATTTACGGTATGGACTAATCAAATATCGTTGATTTGATGTAGATATATGTGTGTTACCCCTTACCAAACAATACTATATCAAACATGTAATTGTGCCACTAATAATGACAGATAGATATAAAGAAATTACCAGGAGGAATAGGGCATCCAGGAAAAATATTTTGGAAGAAAAGCGTAAAGGAACAGTAGGTATGTACTACTAAAACTCCCTATTAGTAACATATAAAAAACTTAGTATAATTTGTAATAAGCTAGAAATATCATGATTTGTACTATGTTTGCTCACGTTCAAAGGCCAACAATAGAGGATCAATCATTGTACTTGCACATGGTACCCCACTGTTAACAACAAACAAAGGTAATGCATTTCCAAGCGCAAACATAACGTGTATATGATAGTCTGTAATCCTAATCCATACAAACTATTCCCCAATGTTACACAACCATAGGTGATGTATTTTGGCAAAATAGAACTATCAGAAAGAGGAAGTTACAAGCAATGAGAGACAGACAACAAGGCCATCTTATTTACATGAAAAACATTCCGCATTGTTTTGAAAGACATAAGAACATTTTTATGATCTAACATTTATGACAATGCAAAAATTATGATGAACCAACATATGTTCGGAATTGCACCTGCTTCTATTTTGCAAAATAAGAAACATAGAACCGACAGGGGCATCAGCCCAACACCAGAAGGAAGCACAACCAACCTTGGTTCAACATCAATAGGTCAGACCCAACACATACAACGTCCTAATTACAACAGTCAAGCAAACAGTGCTTAACAATCCGGTTTGTAACCACAGGAGATGAAGTTTACAACATAGGACCTCCCACGTACAAATGTCGCTATTGCAATGCAATCATGTAGTAAGAAGAAAGAAACTGTCAAGGCAAAAGGCTGCGGAACCCTCAATTCGCCCTATGTTGTATGAGTGGGAAAGTGCAAATCTCTTATATTAGAGAACCCCCACCATTACTGAAGAGACTTCTCATCGAACAGACTCAAGAAGCTACCCAATTCCATGAGAATATAAGAGCATACAATTCCACATTTGTTTTTACTTCAATGGGTGGTATAATTGATCCTGAAATCAACAATAGAAGAGGGCCGTATGTGTTCCGACTGAATGGCCAAAATCATCATCTAATCAGATCTATGCTGCCAATGCAAGGGCAACAACCCCGTTTTGTGCAATTATATGTGTATGACACAGACAATGAAGTCCAAAATCGAAATCAGATTATGGGGTCAGGCCCGGGAGAAAAAAAGGCTAGATGAAACATTGTTGGACAACCTGATGAGCATGTTGGACGAACCTAATGTTTTGGTACAATCATTTAGAGTGGCCAGAGAAAGATACACACAGGATGATGTCGGTGAATTCCGATTAAGGATTGTTAGCTCCAGAGAAAAGGATGGCAGGCAATATAATATTCCTACCAGTTCAGAGATTCCAATGCTCATTGTTGGAGACTTGGATGAAAATGCAATCAATAGAGATATTGTATAGACAAAAGGGATTACGACGTATAACAAAATTGCACCCGTAGCTTCATGTCTATGCAATACCCTCTATTGTTCCCAAATGGTAAAGATGGATATAGGCTCGGAATTGAGCATCAGGGTGGCAACCAAACACTTCTAAACAAAAGAACAACCCTTACAATGCAGGAATATTATGCCTTCAGAATCCAAATAAGAGAAGAAGAAGGGCGAACAATAGTGCTGGCTGAAAAATTAAAAGATCAATACATAGTTAATGGATATACGTGTATTGAAGAGCAGAGGTTAACTTTCATGAAATTCAATCAGACAAAACTGAGGGAAGAGTTATATAAGGGCCTATACGATGCAGTCTCACATGGAGACACGAACCCAGAACTGCTTGGAAAGAGAACAATCTAGCCGTCCATGCATACAGGCAGCCCACGATACAAAGTTCAAAACTATCAAGATGCAATGGCAATATGTCGATGGGCCGGGTTCCCAAACCTTTTCATAACATTTACATGCAATCCCAAGTGGCCTGGGATAAGCATATTGACTGAAAGTTTTGCAACAAAACTCAAGACACAGCCATCCATATGCAATTGTACATGTCTTCCATATAAAGTTGGGGGAGCTTATGCGCGACCTTCGAACAAAAAATCATTTCGAAAAATGCATTGCAAGTAAGTCAAGCTTTGCTTATAATTATTACTTTAAGCACAACTACAATGTATATCAAATAACCTAACATTCAAATATGTCTTCCCAAAACAGTATTATACATAATTGAATTCCAGCAGCGAGGCTTGCCACATACATACATTCTGGTCTTCCTGCAATGCAATGACAAGAATCCAAGCCCAGCAAAAATTGACCGAATCATTTCTGCAGAAATCCATGATAGGCAGGAGGATGTATTGGGGTATCAAGCAGTACAAGATTGTATGATACATGGACCATGTGAAGTACTGAATCCACGTTTCCCATGCATGCATGATTATTGTTGCACCAAACATTATCCAAAGAAATATTATGAAGAAACAACCGTTGACGAGCAAGGTTTCCCAGTGTATCGTAGGCGAAGGAACAACAATACCCTTATTCGGAATGGCATTGAGATTGACAACCAATTTATAGTGCCTTACAACAGAGACCTCATTGTCAAATATCAGGTACATATAAACGTGGAGGTATGGAACCACGCAAGGAGCATCAAATATTTTTTCAAGTATATACTCAACAAAGGAGCATAGTCGAGTAAGCACTCAACAAGGGAGCATAGTTGACCCACCAAATGATGAGATTAAAACATATCTGGATTGCAGGTACTATAGATTAGTAAGGAAACACTAACAGTTATAAGACCTCCAACAAAACGAACCATTCTTCAAAAAATGAATTACCATGCAGGTGCATAACAACAACAGAAGCGTGCTGGAGAATATTCTAGTTTGATATAAATTACAAAACACCCGCAGTTGAAAGGCTGAGCTTCCACATCGAAGCAGAGCAGATGGTGGTTTTTAGAGATGACTGGGACATAACGGAACTCTTCGCACTTCCTCGTGCCCGTAAAACCATGTTCACCCAATGGATGCAAACAAATTCAGAAATCAAAGATGCCATGTTACTTACGTATGCAGAATATCTGGAACAGTGGGTGTGGGACAAACAGAACCTTCAATGGAGGAGGCATAAATCAGGGAAAACAATTGGAAGGTTTTATTATAGCCATCCTGCAAGCGGCGAGAGATATTATTTGAGAATGTTGCTTGGAGTAGTTCGAGGGTGTAGATCATATGAGGAAATTAGGACTACTGACAACGTGGTTTTCCCAACAAACCAAGATGCATGTCGCTCTTTGGGATTACTTTGGGATGACAAAGAATGGGACAGTTGCTTGGAGGAGGCATCCAGATGGGCAACCGAAATGCAGTTACGGGAGTTATTTGCATCCATATTAGTGCATTGCAAGGTATCTGAAGGAAGAGCACTATGGGAGAAAAATACAAAATTACTGAGTGAAGATTTGTTATCCCAAATCTGTAGAACAATGAGTTGCCCAAATATGGAGGTGGAAGTTGAGCAATTAAGGAATGTTGCCCTAGCACAAGTAGAAGGCATCTTAAAGAGGACTGGCAGGACAACTGAAGATTTCCATATTCCAGCCCCAAATCGTGAAACAAGTAATGAATTAACCAGCCAATTACTGCTTGAGGAAACGACCTATGACACAATCCAGAAGCAAGAGGAGTATACAAAGTTGTATCAAAATATGAATTCCAGGCAGACAAATGCTTTCAATGCAGTCAAACAATCCCTTAAAAACAATATGGGGCATACCTTTTTCATCAACGGTTATGGAGGGACTGGAAAGACGTACCTGTGGAAGACAATAGTGTATTACCTCAGAACTGAGCGGAAAATTGTACTTGTTGTTGCTTCGTCAGGCATCGCATCTCTCCTCCTTCCAAGTGGCAAAATAGCGCATTTAAGAATCCATATCCCTCTAAACCCAACAGCAGATACAACATGTGACATCAAACAACAATCCCAATTAGCAAGTTTGTTCAGGAGAACGTCACTTATTATATGGAATGAAGCACCGATAGCAAACAAGTTCTGTTTCAAAAGTCTGGATAAGAGTCTTAGGGATATTATGCGCAATGTTATCCAAGGCAATGAAAAAAAATATTTGGAGGGATAACGACAGTACTTGATGGAGACTTTAGACAAATCTTACCAGTTATCCCGAAAGGCCGATGATAGGGGTCCTACTAGTGCATAGGGTTGTTATAGTACTATCAAGGTCGTATCCACAGGGACTGGGTTGAGCCTGTTACTTTCAATTAGACAAATTAGGCTAAGATAAGCAAATAGAAGTGGAGTTAAGTGAATGCTAGTTGAAATATAAACAGAGCAATAAAATAAAGCAACAGTAGTGTTGAAGTAAGAAAAGATCAGAATTGGTAAAGTCTTAGCATCTGGGGTTCACATGTCTTGTTTCATGCTTCAAATTGCTCAACAGCCTCACAACAGGTTGAGCCTGTTTGGCGGCCTGTGTTTAATAAGATGTCTTGAAGGGGGTCCCAACCTAATGTACTACCAACCGCTTTCGATCTCATTGATAGTTCCCTATGCTTCCGTCTACCCCCTGTCACTAGAATAGACGTCCACTTAGAGGTGAAGTTTGGTGTTGGGGCATGTTTTCCCACAGTCTCTCTCTATCTTCTTTCGAACGGCTAAGGAGTGAAGACTGACTATTATTGGTCTAGCTTACTTGGCTTCTCCTTTCAGTGCTTCACCAATCTGCTACTAGATTAAAAATAGGCTACTCAATAATCAATCAAGAATCAACTTAAAAGTGGTGTCATTCTTCTTGATTGTGCCGCAACAAGCTGAGCTAGTGCTGAGCCTGTGACTAAGCCTGTGGCTGGGCCTGTTGAGAACACAAAGTCAATTACACAGATCCGTTCTTGTAGGTTCTCTCAACCTGTACTGAACCTAATTGTTTTCACTCACAGGTTCCTCCCAAGATTCTCACTCATCCTAATGCTTTCGTATCGGTCAAACCAAGGGGATTAAGATCGAGTGTTGGGGCTAATTCCTCAATTAATTCCAAACTTCTGTCAAAAGCTAGAAACTAAGGGATGATTGTTGCGGTTCCAGTAACTATGGCTTCTCCTTTTGGTCCTACACCTAGCTACCTATCATCATGCAAGGGTTTGGCCACAACTCAAATATGGAGCAAGTTTGCAATAACCAAAACAAGAAAAATGGGTTAAGAACATAAGATGAGCAATTTATTACAATAAGAACAGAAACATGCTTCACCCCTTCAACCTAAGAGAGGTTCTTTAATTCATGCTCAAAATTACAGAAACAAAGGGGGTAAATGATAGCATGATGTTTGGAACAATCTGAAGGTTATGGATAACACGATTTCTGTGCAGAAAAGGGTGCAGAATCGTGTTTCCCCTTGAATCCTTTGTTCCAGAACTTCTGCAAGTTTTATGGTTGTTTGGTCGATGGGTTTTCGATGCGTGTTCTTCCTTTCTTCTTCTCTTTTATAGGCGCAGATTTTTCTATTCTATCTTCTCCCACGTGCTGAAAGGCATGGCAGTTGGGCAAGTTGAGTTTCAGTTGCCCATCTTGCTCCTCGAGATAAGGCACCGTGGGAGGTGTGCCGAATGGGTGAAATCTGCAGATTTTAGAAGACTTAGGGGGAGGATAGTAGTTCTTTACTTGTTAAATTCTTTGGGTGTAATGATTATCCCCTCTTTCTCATGCATAAAGTCTTTTGAAACGCTCAGGTCATGTTGCAGAGTTGAAGGTTTTTCAAGTGGTGAGGCTCTGCAAGTGGCTGAGTTTAATATTCTTTTCCTCGAATTTCTGGTCATCTGCAGATTTCACAGGCTCAGGCTGTGCTGGGCTTGTGCCTGAGGCTGTGTGCAATCTCTTTCCATTTCTCTCATTAGTTGAATTTAGTTCTTCTTGAGATTGATGTGGTGGCACGATGGCTTTGTAGATCAAGGCAAAAGTGGTGACATCTTTTGGATAACTTGTGATTGGAGGCGGATTCGTGGCTTTTCACTAATTTTGCAGTGAACAACAGGCTCGAAACAGGCTCATGCTGTGCCAGAGGCTGTTTCATCGAATTCTCCAATAAATTCTCCAAAATTCTTCAAAATATACCTGGAATCACTAATCATATAGTAATAGATGGGATTTAAGGGAATATGATGAAATAATACAAGGCAAGGCATATAATCATGGTAAATTGGGAGTGAATACATCTAAAATCATGCCTAAAAACCATGAATATTTCATGTGTATCAAAATACCCCAAACTGAAGATTTTGCTTATCCTTAGGCAATCAGAAGAGAAAAGAAGGCATGATGTTGAAAGGAAGTAAAGACAATTCCAATGCATCAGATTTTCATCAGGTCTCTTCCTTGTGGTGTCTCAATTTAGGCATCCTCTTATTCTTCCTTAAAACTGCATCGATTCTAATCAAATTCCTTGTCAGTATTTTTGTCATAAAAAATCACAGGAATAATTTTGCAACTGGCCTCCATTCCTTCTGTCATTCGAGTGATTCAGTTAAAGACTGAAATGTGAAAAACAAAACCTCATATGCAGACCCATTACCTCTTGTCTCCTCTAATATGCATAAGTAATCAAGCAAGGATCACTGGGACTTTATTCGTGTTGTATTGAGGCTGGGTGAGGGTTGTCAAAGAAAGGTGGATAGCTTTTGCAAAGGTCAATGGCTTGTGAACTCGATTTCTTTTGCTTTTGTTTATGAACAGCATGAGACAGTGTAGAGGCTGTTTGACCTTGTATTTTTTGCGGTCTCACGCTATTCAGTAACTGTGTCCCAATACTTCAGCCATCTTTGATGTAACCACTGACTCCAACAGATGGATTGGATTTTTGTTTCTTGGTGGAGTATGATTTCCAGAAGTTGCCCTTGTCCTTCCTCCCTTTCTTTATTTCTGTTTTTTTTTCTTCGTCCCATATGTTTCTTTTTCTCATTTTTCTTTTTCAAGGGAGGAGGGAGTACATGCATCTGGTGGTATTCTAGTTTTTGTATTGGCTGAGTATGGATAGTCTCATTTTCCTATTCTTGATCAAACCTTGCTCACAGCCTCATTGACAGGGTGAGGCTGTTTAAAGGAATTTGTTAGACATTGATGGCCCCTACTCTCGTTGCAAATGGTTAAGGTGGGATGTGCAGGATAAATGAATGAAATATGGCCATTTTAATCGGCTCAAATGGGGTTGCAAGGGTTTGATGAGTATAGGTTGGTGTGCCAAAGATGGCCTAGATCCTTTCCTTGCTTGTAGACCTTGCTTAAATTTCTCCTTGAGAGAGGTAAGGGCCTGTTCTAAGGTATACAGGCTGAGCCTGTTTAAAAAATTCTTTAACAGGACTCTTCTCATCTGACAGAATTCATGAGATGCAGTTGCTTGATTATTCTTGTTCTGCTCATTTTGCGAAAATATGACAAGTCATGAGATTAGAAACTTAGCAGAGTTAAATTGAAAAAGAGAAAGTGCATAAATTTAAGGACATGCTCACACTGGGAGAAACATAGTAAAAGTAGACGACAATTGAAATTGCGTTACATGAACATCAGAAATTACACAAAGTCATAAAATGGCAAAATTGCACCCTAAAATACCCCAAATTAAAAATCTGTAGTGTCCTCACTGCAAAGACAAAACAAAAACAGGTTGCAATGCCAAAACAAAGACAAGCAAAGAAAACACACTACTGAAACCCAAAATACAAAAGCACTAGTCTAGGATAGATAACACAAAAATACCCCAAACTGAAAATCAAGCTATGTGGGTAGGGATAAGTTATCCTAAACTAGATGATATGGTACTGTAGTGATGGGGAGGGAGGGAGGTGTTGGATTAAGGCGGAAGTTCGATACAGGCTCAGCCTATTGTGAGCCTATGTAAGCATCAAAATACCCTTTTTGTAAAATAATTGAGATTAACTATCAAAAGGGTAAAGAAGAACTTCCCTGACAAATTTTTGACTTGATGATTCCCTCCTCCATCGATTGCAACACTTGATTATTAAAAACAAAAGAAAACATACAAGAAAAAGCAAAAACAACCAAAGAAGAAAAGTAAATGAAACTAAAAGTTACCGCACTGGGATTTCCCAAAGTGTGTGCTTCTTTTATGTCTTTTAGCTGGACAACCTCCTTGTTTAAGAGGTATGAGGGTTTTGGCGAGGTTGAATCTCCCTGAATAGGCCCATAGTAGGGGGATAAATTTTCAACCTCATTCGACGGGCTATGAACTGGCTGACAAGGCACATAAGGCTCCTTCAATCTTCTTGTTCCCAATATGACAAGGTATTGTAAAGCTTCCTGGGTCTGAACATTTTGTGGGTGGTTGGTGTTGAATGAGAGCACTCCCCTGGGCTGTCATGGATACAGTCTTAATATCATCAATAGTTTTCTTCTTTGTCAGGATATCCTTGAGAAACTTGGTATATGGAGGCATCTGTGTAACCACATCACTGAAAGGAACATTAAACATATAGCTTACTTAATATTTCCTTAAACTTATGGAATTATTTCTCCAGCTTGGATTTGTATTATACTTCTGGGTATGGGAGAGGAGGTTGGTAAGGTTGAACAGTCTGGGGCTGTTTCTCAGCTTTTTTAGTGCTAACAGGCTCAGTCACAGGCTCAGCCTGTGTCTGCACTGTTTGTCCAGAACAGGATGTCGATGCTTGTTGCTCCACAACCTGAGGCAGTTTTGGCACTGTGTCTCTTAATTCTCTCCCACTGTGAAGGATCACAGCGTTGCAATGTTCAATCCTTGGATTCTCTATTGGTTTTCTTGAAAGAGATCCTGGTTGACTAGTGGACATAGTGGCTTGTTGAGCAATCTGATTCTCTAGGATTCTGTTGTTGGACTTGAGTTGACTGATCTCCTCGCTCATTTTATTCTCGTTCTCCAAGATGGATTGCAGCATGCTCATCATGTCAGAGTTGTTGCCTTGCTGTCCTCCTTGATTCTGCCTCTGGTACTGAGGCTGTCCACCATGGTTCTGTCTTTGGTACTGGGGCTATGATGGATTTCTGTCTTCGTTCGGTGATCTCCAAGAAAAATTTGGGTGATCCCTCCAAGCTGGGTTGTAAGTATTCCCATATTGACTCTGCATTTGCTGGATATAGTGGGCCTGTTCAAAATCACATTCGGTAAAGTGTGGGAAACTAGATGTAGCGTGAGGTCCTCCGCATCCTTCACAGGTTGGGGCTGTGGCTAAGGTTGTCTTGACTTGAGCAGCCCCTAGTTGCTTCCTGAGGGCTTCTATCTCTGCTTCAAGCTTAGTTACTCTGTCTATGTCAATTATTCCAGAGGATTTGACTCCCCTGACTTGGATCTTTCTCTTGGACAACGCCTCCAAAATGGCTACTCCATCATTATAGTCTTTGTCCAAGAATGCACCATTGGCCATCTTACCCAAGGTGTTCTGATCTCCATCACATAGGCCACAATAGAATTGTTCTAGCTGTACGGCCTCATCGATTTAGTGGTTTGGGCATCTTCTGAGTTAGCCCTTGAAATGCTCCCAAGCTTCTCGAATTGATTCATCATAGCGTTGAGAGAAACCAATGAGCTACTGCCTTAAACTTGCAGCTTTGCTTGAGGGATGGTACTCCTTCAAGAAAGGTCTGACTGGACTGTCCCAGTTAGTGAAATGGCCTGCTTCATGGTTGCTGAGCCATTCTAATGTCGCATCTCTGTGTGAGAGTGGGAACACTCTCATGTATAGCTGTTCCTTGGTCATCCCTGCTATGTTCACTGTACTGCACACTCGCAGGAAGTTTTGCAAGTGCGAGTTTGGATCTTCAGAGGGGGTGCCTCCAAAAGTGCGCCTCTCCAGCATGCTCAACAAGTTGGTTCTGATCTCATATGGAGCATCTACATCTGGAATGGCTATACTATTGTGGATGATGGTGGTTGGTGGTTGTAGGAGCTGGGACATGGGGATGTAGGGTCGAAAAAGCTGAGGCTGTTCCACCTCTAGGTGTGCTCCTTCATTGAGTCTGTCCGCCATGTTGTGCTGTTTCTCCTTGCTTTTCTTGCGGATCTCGAGGGCAGCCGTTTCAATCTCCTGGTGGAAGGTTAGAGATGGCTTCTTACTCCTAGTTTGGGGCATGCACCACCTGAAAGCTTCAAACCTGAAAAAAGAAATGGTAAGATTTTGAAAAGCCTAATAAGTCAGAAATAAAAAGCAAAAAGAATCAAGCGCCAGTCCCCGGCAACGGCGCCAAAAACTTGATAGGGGTCCTACAAGTGCATAGGGTTGTTGTAGTACTATCAAGGTCGTATCCACAGGGACTGGGTTGAGCCTGGTACTTTCAATTAGACAAATTAGGCTAAGATAAGCAAATAGAAGTGGAGTTGAGTAAATGCAAGTTGAAATATAAACAGAGCAATAAAATGAAGTCTTAGGCATCCGGGGTTCACATGTCCTGTTTCATACTTTAAATTGCTCAACAGCCTCACAACAGGCTGAGCCTGTTTGACGGCCTGTGTTTAATAAGATGTCTTGAATGGGTTCCCAACCTAATGTACTACCAATGGCTTTCGATCTTATTGATAGTTTCCTAAGCTTCCGTCTACCTCCTGTCACTAGAATAGACATCCACTTAGAGGTGAAGTTTGGTGTTGGGGCATTTTTTCCCACAGTCTCTCCCTATCTTCTTTCGAACGGCTAAGGAGTGAAGGCTGACTATTATTGATCTAGCTTACTTGGCTTCTCCTTTCGGTGCTTCACGAAGCTGCTACTAGAATAAAAATAGGCTACTCAATAATCAATCAAGAATCAGATTAAAAGTGGTGTCATTCTTCTTGACTGTGCCGCAACAGGCTGAGCCAGTGCTGAGCCTGTGACTGAGCCTGTGGCTGGGCTTGTCCATTTGTTTTTACTCACAGGTTCCTCCCAAGATTCTCACTCTTCCTAATGCTTTCACATCGGTCAAACCAAGGGGATTATGTTCGGGTGTTGGGGCTATTTCCTCAATTAATTCCTAACTTCTGTCAAAAGCTAGAAACTAAGGGATGGTTGTTGTGGTTCCAGTAACTATGGCTTCTCCTTTCGGTCCTTCACCTAGCTACCTATCATCATGTAAGGGTTTGGCCAGAACTCAAATATGGAGCAAGTTTGCAACAACCAAAACAAGAAAAATGGATGAGCAATTTACTGCAATAAGAACAGAAACATGCTTCACCCCTTCAACCTATGAGGGGTTGTTTAATTCATGCTCATAATTACAAAAACAAAGGGGGTAAAGGATAGCATGATGTTTGGAACAATCTGGAGGTTAGGGATAACACGATTTCTACCCAGAAAAGGGTGTAGAATCGTGTTTCCCCATGAACCATTTGTTCCAGAACTTCTGCAAGTTTTATGGGTGTTTGATCGATGCGTTTTCGATGCTTGTTCTTCCTTTCTTCCTCTTTTTTATAGGTGCAGATTCGTCTCTTCTTTCTTCTCCCACGTGCTGAAAGACATGGCAGTTGGGCAAATTGAGTTTCAGTTGCCCATCTTGCTCCTCGAGATAAGGCACTGTGGGAGGTGTGTTGAATGAATGGATTCTGCAAATCTGTAGATTTTTGAAGACTTAGGGGGAGGATAATTGTTCTTTAATTGTTAAATTCTTTGGGTGTAATGATTATCCCCTCTTTCCCATGCTTAAAGTCTTTTGAAACGCTCAGGTCATGATTGCAGAGTTGAAGGTTTTGCAAGTGGTAAGGCTCTGCAAGTGGCTGATTTTAATATTCTTTTCCTCGCATTTCTGGTCATCTGCAGATTTCACAGGCTCTGCTTGTGCTGTGCCTGTGCCTGAGGCTGTGTGCAATCTCTTTCCATTTCTCTTGGTAGTTAAATTCAGTTCTTCTTAAGATTGATGTGGTGGTACGATGGCTTTGTGGATCATGGAAAAGGTGGTGAAATCCATTGGAAAACTTGTGATTGGAGGCGGATTCGTGGCTTTTCACTGATTTTGCAATGAACAGTAGGCTCGAAACAGGCTCATGCTGTGCCGGAGGCTGTTTCATCGAATTCTCCAATAAAATCTCCAAAATTCTTCAAAATGTACCTGGAATCACTAATCATATAGTAAGGGGTGGGATATAAGGGAATAAGAAGAAATAATACAAGGCAAGGCATATATTCATGGTCAATTGGGAGTGAATACTTCTAAAATCATGCCTAAAAACCATGCACATTTCATGTGTATCAAACTACCCCAAACTGAAGACTTCTCTTGTCCTCAAGCAATCAGAAGAGAAAAGAAGGCATGATGTTGAAAGAAAGTAAAGGCAATTCCAATGCATCAGATTTTTATCAGGTTTCTTCCTTATGGTGTCCCAATTTAGGCATCCTCTTATTCTTCCTTAAAACTGCATTGATTCTAATCAAATTCCTTGTCATTATTTTTGTCATAAAAAATCACAGGAATAATTTTACAACAGGCCGCCATTCCTTCTGTCATTCAAGTGATTCAGTTAAAGATTGAAATGTGAAAAACAATACCTCATCTGCAGACCCATTACCTCTTGTCTCCTCTAATGTACATAAGTAAACAAGCTAGGATCACTAGGACTTTATTCGTGTTGTATTGAGGCTGGATGAGGGTTGTCAAAGAAACATGGATAGTTTTTGCAACGGTCAATGGCTTGGGAACTCGATTTCTTTTTTTTTTTTGTTTATGAACAGCATGAGACAGTGTAGAGGCTGTTTGACCTTGTATTTTCTGCGGTCTCACGCTATTTAGTAACTGTGTCCCAATACTTCAGCCATCTTTGATGTAACCACTGACTCCAACAGATGGATTGGATTTGTGTTTCTTGGTAAAGTATAATTTCCAGATGTTGCCCTTGTCCTTCCTCCCTTTCTTTATTTTTGTTTTTCTTTTCCTTATTTTTTCTTTTTCCCATATGTTTCTTTTTCCCATTTTTCTTTTTCAAGGGAGGAGGGAGTCCAAGCATCTGGTGGTATTCTGATTTTTGTATTGGCTGAGTATGGATAGTCTCATTTTCCTATTCTTGATCAAACCTTGCTCAAACGCTCATTGACAGGGTGAGGCTATTTGAAGGAATTTTTTAGACACTGATGGCCCCTGCTCTGGCAGCAAATGGTTATGGTGGAATGTGCAGGATAAATGAATGAAATAGGGCCATTTTAATCGGTTCAAATGGGGTTGCAAGGGTTTGATGAGTATAGGTTGGTGTGCCAAAGATGCCTAGATCCTTTCCTTGCTTGTAGACCTTGCTTAAATTTCTCCTTGAGAGAGGTAAGGGCCTGTTCTAAGGTATACAGGCTGAGCCTGTTTAAAAAATTCTTTAACAGGACTCTTCTCATCTGACAGAATTCATGAGATGCAGTTGCTTGATTATTCTTGTTCTGCTCATTTTGCGAAAATATGACAAGTCATGAGATTAGAAACTTAGCAGAGTTAAATTGAAAAAGAGAAAGTGCATAAATTTAAGGACATGCTCACACTGGGAGAAACATAGTAAAAGTAGACGACAATTGAAATTGCGTTACATGAACATCAGAAATTACACAAAGTCATAAAATGGCAAAATTTCACCCTAAAATACTCCTAACTGAAAATCTGCAGTGTCCTCACTGTAAAGACAAAACAAAAACAGGTTGCAATGCAGAAACAAAGACAAGCAAAGAAAACACACTATTGAAACCCAAAATACAAAAGCACTAGTCTAAGACAGATAACACAAAAGTACCCCAAACTGAAAATCAAGCTATGTGGGTAGGGGTGAGTTATCCTGTGAAGGCCCACCCTCCGAGGGACCCACCAAATCCAGGTATTGTTACATCACTCCCTCCGCCCGATTAAATCCTTTACCATGCTGCAGCACTAGGGATTCAAACTCGGGACGTGATGCTTTTTATCCCCCTCAAGGAGAGCACCTTCACCAACTCATCTGCTGAAACACCTGTGTCCCAATTTTACAAATAAAACACTTATTCAAAAGGAATTTACCAAAAAGTCCCTGAAACCCAGGACACGAAATCCAATGCCAAAACATTATCCAAAAATCATAATAATCCGAGAAGTCATAAAGAACAAAAGATAAACAAACCGGCTTAACAAGCCATAAGTCAACCCGGCATCCTGCCAAAACATCATCAAATATCAAATCCCGGCAACCCGCAGATAAAATAATCAAAACCAACAATGACTTCTCAACAAAATCCAATGCAGCGGAAGATAAGGATAAAAAGAAATCAAAAGTAGAAAAGGATATGCAAGTTGGCTCTATGGATCCAACCGGGAGAAGAAGCATAGCTACCTGCTGGGATAACCACGACCGCACTCCAGAAAGGAAGAGAGAGACTGCACGCTAACTAAGAGTCTAAAAAACAACGGTGGCGATTATGTGAGTCGCCTACTCAGTGAGCAGTATAAATCTAGTTATGTAGGTGTGCAAAGCAAGTTCGAAAGGAATGAAGAGAAACAAACACAAGTAAGCAAACACACAATAACCAGTACTAACATGCCATCCACATAAAGCAAACAGTTCATATTTCTCATCTGATGTGTGTTAAGTTTTCTTATTATATTTATTATTCAGGGCCCCCTACTGTGTGCGTCGAGCTCGGTCCCGTCTCATGAGACAACAAGGCATAAGCCCAATAAAACCAGGCACGAAGCCCAAACATATCCATAGAGAGAGAGTGACAGAAAGAAAGAGGGACATAGAAAGGGGGAGGTAGAAGGAGGGAGGTAGAACCGGTCATCACAGACCCATATGCTAAACCGCATACATCATGCTATCCCGCTCGAACCAACCGGTCATCAGCACACAGTAGCCTTTCTTCTACTGTACATTATTCTTAATCATAAATTATGAGTTCATGTGTGCCAAGAGTTGTGATTTAACGGGGTTGTGTGAATTATCAACCCAATCAAGTATCCTGGTCTCCGACCTACAGTACATCACATAAATCACCCAAAATCACTCCACATGTTATATTCCATAACAATCCAAAGTCATGCTCATCCAGCAAATAGTAACACATAGGCACACAATACGGATCACAGCATGTTAGCAAACAAGGCATGCAACTCAAACAGATCAATCTAACAAGCTCATGCAAACAAACATAAAAAGACGTATAAAGTCACCTCAACGTCGATTATCCTGTGGAGCTTTCCCCAAGACAGATCCACCAGCTCCGGAGGTATTACCCATGCCTGAATACCGGCACACACAATAATTACAAACAATTACAATAAACCGTGCATGCATGATAACTAAATGCTCAACTGAGTTAAACCCGTCCCTAGCTAGCCAATTATGTAGATTCCGGGTCTAAGCCCGACAAGAAGTTCTCTCACCTATACTCCGAATATCAGGACCTAAAGTTCACCGGGCTTAAGCCCATCTAAATCCAAATCCGAATCCCGGGCCTAAAGCCCATTATGAAGTTGGGCTTAAAGCCCGTTACCCAAGTCCAAAGGTTAACCAATTAAGTCCTTGGGCCTCAAGCCCATATCTTAAAGTTCATCATTACCAAGTATAGAATTAGGCTCAAAGCCCGTTTCTTAAATCCAAAAATTATTCACAAGTTAAATATTGGGTCTGGGCCCTGTTTTCCTAAAACCGTTCTATGGTCAACCCGCGCCCAAATGTTCCCGGCCTATGGTTCTACCCGTGTCGGTAAATTCCCGGCTATACACACTCACAACCCCGCACACGGTATTCCACTAAATATCTTTAATTCCCGATACAACAATTATACCTACGTTAATTATTACATGCCATGAATGCGATTAAAAAAACATAACAAAGAAAAGAAACCCTCAAGCCGGAAATATTCTGCCTTGTCGGAACCAATCTCGAGCCTTCGCCGGAAAAATCCCGAGCCTCGCAGGAAAATTTCTGAGCCTCGCTGGATTCCGGTGACCTTGCCGGAAATCACCCAAACAGCTAGAAACAAAACATCCAACCCATATTCAGCTCACAACAAACAATTACACAACACAATACCCTACAGATCCATAAAACGAATTACAAAAGAAAATCACAGAATGGATCCTTACCCGGAATTCGAGTGCCCACTGTCCAACACACCCAAAATTCGAGCCTGCAACCTCCCTGCCCGGAAAGAACTCGCCACCAACGATTCTACAGAGCCACTGCCGACCGACACACGCAACCACGCACTCAACAGCAACCCGGCGACCTACAGCCGGAAACAACACCATACACACACGTCGGCCACCAACGAACACCAACCACACACGCCCACGACAGCCGCCGACAACCACCAATTAAGAACACAACCCGCCACCACACACACAACAACCAGCCCGACGTCAAAAGCACACAATCTGAAACGGGTTAGTCCCAGCAGAACCCGGTGAACAAAAATCGATAGAGGAAGAAGGAAGGGGTCGGAGGCTTACCCGACCAAGGCGACGGCGGCGGCGACTCGAGCTCTAGTCTCGATCTCCCCTGCAACAGGTGGTGGCGGCGGCGTAGAGGGGAGGAAGTGAATAAGAAGAAGAGATGTTGGTGACAACGGGAGGGCGAGAGAGTGTGGGAGAGAGAGAGAGGGAGAGACATGGAGGAAGGAAGGTCGAAGCGGCGGCCAAGGGAGGAAAGGGGGGAAAAAGAAAAGAAAAAGAGAAGAAGAATAGAAGAGAGGAGATCGGGCTAGGGTTTGGCCGCCCTAGTGGATGACCCGTCGTTCCACTTAGGCGCAGTCAACCCCCCTGCCTGGTCAACGCGTCCTTCTCTTTTTTTTTTTTCACTGTTTCAAAACTACGTAGTTTCGATTGAAACAAGGATAAACTTCGCGTTTCACCCCGATCTCGAATTCGTTTTCCACGGAACCCGAACCAAGAACCATACCAACTTAAAATTGACATTTCCAAGGAAAAATAATTTATATCCATGCCCAAAAATCCGGAAATTCCTCAAGGGAAAAATTGGAACAAAATTTCCAAAATTCCATAAATTAATTTATGAAAATCCGGGGCGTTACAGTTCTACCCCACTTAAGAAAATTTCGTCCTCGAAATTACAAGGTATGAAAATCAGAACAGATGAGGGTACTGCTCTCTCATATGGGACTCAACCTCCCAAGTAGGCTCATTCAGAGAATGACAGCTCCATCTGACCCGAACCATAGGGATGGTACGACTCCTCAACTGCCGCACCTCTTGAGCCAAAATCTCCACCGGCTCCTCAACAAAGGTCAAATCCTCAGAAACCTCCACCTCTGTCGGGGATACAACATGACTAGGATCAGACCAATAACGCCTCAGCATCGAAACATGGAATACATCATGTATGCGCGACAGCTCCTTCGGTAAAGCCAACCTGTAGGCCAGCGGACCAATCCGCTCCATGATCTCATAAGGACCAATATAACGAGGGCTCAACTTGCCCTTCCTCCCAAACCGGATAACACCTCTCCAGGGAGCAACACGGAGGAAAACTCTGTCACCTACACTGTACTCCATCTCCCGACGATGCTTATCGGCAAAACTTTGTTGCCGGTCCTGAGCAGCTCTCATGCACTGCTTAACCACCTCGATCTGATCAACAGTCTCCTGGACTAGGTCCAGACCAACCACCTGTCTCAAACCTTCCTCATCCCAACAGATCGGACTACGACACTTCCGCCCATACAAAGCCTCACTAGGCGCCATACTGATACTAGAGTGATACCCGTTGTTATAAGCAAACTCAACCAACGGTAATGTTTCATCCCAAGAACCACTGAAATTGAGCACACAAGCTCTAAGCATATCCTCCAGCGTCTGTATAGTCCTCTCCGACTGCCCATCGGTCTGCGGATGGAATGCAGTACTGAAATTCAGCTTAGTACCCAAAGATGACTATAAGCTCTTCCAGAAGTGGGAAGTAAACCTCGGATCCCTGCCCGACACAATGGATAGTGGAACTCCATGTAGACGGACAATACCCGAAACATACAACCTTTCCAGCTTATCCATTATATCCGTCTGTTGAATCGGTAGCAAATGAGCTGACTTGGTCAAGTCCATAGTGATATGCTCCCACTTTCACTGCGGAATAGTCAAAGACCTCAACTTGCCGGCAGGAGCCTGATGCTCGGCTTTCACCTGATGACAAGTTATACAACAAGCCACAAACTCCGCAACATCCTTCTTCATCCCGGGCGACCAATAATGTCTCTTCTAGTTCTGGTACATTTTGGTGCTACCCGGATGCATAGCATATGGCGCATTATGCGCTTCATCCATAATCCATCTCCTCAAATCATCAACATCTGGAAAAACACAACCGATCACCGGTTATCAAAGCACCATCCTCCCGGACATAGAAACTAGAACTCTCTCCACCGAGAGCCTTATCCCGCACCTCTGCTAAATGAGGATCACCATACTATAACTCTATGATCTTATCCCGCAAGGTCGGCCGGATGCTCAAACTGGCTAACAACGCTCCAGTAACATCCACCTCCAACTGTGCATCCAACGACCTCAGCTCCACCAAGGAAGGCAAAGCATAAGAAACTGAGTCCTCATCCGCAGAAGCCACTCTCTTCCGGCTCAATGCATCTGCAACAACATTGGCCTTGCCAGGATGGTACTCGATAGTACAATCATAGTCCTTCAGAAGCTCAATCCAGCGTCTCTGCCTCATATTAAGCTCCCTTTGGGACATGATGTACTTCAAACTCTTGTGATCCGTGAAAATCCGACACTTCTCACCGTACAGATGGTGTCTCCGGATTTTCAGAGCAAAGACCACAACAGCTAACTCCAGATCATGGATCGGATAGTTCCTCTCGTGAGTTCTCAACTGCCTGAAGGCATAAGCAATCACCCGATCCTCCTGCATCAAAACACATCCCAAGCCCAAACCAGAAGCATCACCGAACACTGTGTACTCCACTCCGGGTCTCAGAACATTCAAAACCGGTGCAGAAGTCAATCGACTCTTCAACTCCTCAAAAGTCTTCTGACAACGGTCATCCCAAACAAAAGTACAATCTTTCCTCAACAGCTTAGTCATGGGACCCGCTATTAAGGAAAAACCCTCAATGAACCTCCGGTAGTAACCAGCAAGTCCAAGAAAACTCCGTATCTCCGATACACTCTTCGGTGGCTCCCAATCCATGACTGCCTTAATCTTGGCCGGATCCACCTTAATGCCTTCACCGGACACCATATGCCCAAGGAACGCGACCTCATCCAACCAAAACTCACACTTACTGAGCTTGGCATATAGCTGCTCTTCTCTCAACCTCTGCAAAACCTGTCTCAAGTGGTTCTCTTGTTCGGCCTTACTACTCGAGTAGACCAATATATCATCAATGAACACTACCACAAACCGGTCCAGGAATTCATGGAAGACCTGCTGCATCATACACATGAATACTGCCGGTGCATTCGTCAGACCAAAAGGAACAACCACAAACTCATAATGACCATACCGAGTGCGGAATGTAGTCTTCGGTATATCCTGCTCTGCAATCCGAACCTGATGGTAACCAGATCACAAGTCAATCTTCGAGAATACGGATGCACCCTGCAACTGATCGAACAAGTCATCGATCCTAGGCAAAGGATACTTGTTCTTTACAGTCACCTTGTTCAACTGTCTATAGTCTACACATATCCGCATACTGCCATCCTTTTTCTTCACAAACAAGACCGGGGCACCCCAAGGTGAGATGCTCGGTCTAATAAAACCCTTATCCAACAACTCCTCCAGTTGTTTCTTCAACTCCTGAAGCTCTGCCGGAGCCATTTTGTAGGGCGGTATAGAAATAGGTGCAACTCCCGGTACCAAGTCAACTGTATACTCCACCTCCCGCTCCGGAGGCAACCCAGGTAGAACATCAGGAAATACATCGGGAAACTCACGAACAATTGGGATATCCTCAACTCCAGGTATTGGTACCGAAGAATCGACCACATGAGCTAAAAAAGCATCACAACCCTCTCAGATCATCCTGAAAGCTTGGAAGGCCGAGACACAACACGCCGATAGAGCTCTTCGCTCTCCAACAATCACCAATATACGCCCCAACAGAGAAGATAAAGACACTTCCCTGGCCCGGCAATCAACTACCGCCTAGTGTCTGGATAACCAATCCATGCCTAAAATAACATCAAACTCTGCCAAGTCCATGACAGCAAGATCAGAACGGAAACTCTCACTATCATACTCCATCGATACATCTATACAAACTCGATCAACCACTACTATATCACCTGTGGGTAAACGGACTCTCAAGGATCTACTAAGGTTATCGTCTTCTATGTTATGAGTGGTCATGAATGCACGTGATACAAAAGAATGTGTTGAGCCTGGTTCAACTAAAGCATGTGCACACAGACCAAAAACCATAAATGTACCTGCTATAACCTCTGGAGCATCAGCAGCCTCCTCCCGGGTGATGGCATAACTGAGTCGCACCCCCGCAATTCAGAGCTCCAGAACTCCCACGACCTCGACCCTGTTGTCCGCCACCCCTGTTCGGACCAGAAGAAACAGCACCACTAGCCACAGAACTCTATACAGTATACTGGGAACCACTGCCACCACTATCCTTTTTCCACTTGTAGCAAAATGACTTCTGGTGTCCCGGCTTATTGCAATACCAGCATGTACCCAAGTATCGTGCTGAGAAACCCCGTCCTTGAGATCCAAACTGATAGGACTGTCCTCCCGAGGATCTACCTGGTCCACCCTGATAACTCTGCCCTCGGGACTTCTTCAAATCTAGGTAAGAAGAACCCTGTCCACCAGAATAATCCGCACCTCTGGCATCAGAATACTGCCTCTTCTGTCCTGAAGCAGAAGACTGCTTCCTCTGCTCGGCTGTCCGAGCCTCCTTCCCGATCACCTGAACTCTCTCAGCATCAAAAGCAGCCTCACAAACTGCCTCTCAAGTCTTGTGCCCTCCACCAGCCACAGCTAACGCCAACTCTATACGTAAGCCGTTAACAAACCGCCTACACTTAGTCACCTCATCAGGCACAAACTCCCTAGCATAAGAGAGAAGGATGCTGAACCGGATCCTGAATGCTGACACAGTCTCATCTAGTCCCTACTTAACCTCAAGAAAATGCTTCTTCTGCTCCTCCAGAAAACCAACAGTAAGAAACTCCTTGTAGAATTTCTCCTTGAAATCTTCCCAAGGCATCTCCACAGGCTTCGGTAGATTGGCCACAAGTTCCTGCCACCATGTCAAAGCATATCCCATGAACTTGTGTGCCGCAAATCGAGCCCTGTGCTCAGGTGCACTGGTGAACTTCTCCAGAACATTCTCCACCTGGCGGAACCAATCATCAAACTCCTTGGCTTTGCCCTCTTCACCAGAGAATTCCTTAACTGCTGACATATCCATGTGTTTGTAACCACTCTCCATACCACCTGCCGCAGTAGGTACTACCGGCTGGGCACCCTGCTGCTACTGCTGAAACTGCTGGACCTGCTGCCACTGCAAAAAGGCCTGATACTGTTGGAACGCTAGGTCCACAACAGGTGGTACGGGTGGCACAACATTCTGTTCTCCTCCACCTACAACATTATTCCCAGCTGCATCATTGTTCCCCTGACCAACGGAAACCTACATCACCAACACATTGTCGGAGACATGAGTAGCGGCGTCATCCTCAGCATTGTGCTGCCTTTGGTGATCCATATCAACGCCTATATGAATGCAAATGAGTCAAAAACACTTTTAAAGTCATAAATCCGGAAACAGGCTTAAACACAGAAATCACTTTGAAAACCAGGTTTAAAACACTTTTAAAACCAAGGATCTGATTCCTGCTCCGCTACCATGCTGAAACACCCCTGTCCCAATTTTACAAATAAAACACTTATTCAAAAGGAATTTACCAAAAAGTCCCTGAAACCCAGGACACGAAATCCAATACCAAAACATTATCCAAAAACCATAATAATCCGAGATGTCATAAAGAACAAAAGACAAACAAACCGGCTTAACAAGTCAACCCGGCATCCTGCCGAAACATCATCAAATATCAAATCCCGGTACCCCGCCGATAAAATAATCAAAACCAACAATGACATCTCGACAAAATCCAATGCAGCGGAAGATACGGAAAAAATGAAATCAAAAGTAGAAAATGATATGCAAGTCGGCTCTGTGGATCCAACCGAGAGAAGAAGCATAGCTACCTGCTGGGATAACCATGACCGCACTCTAGAAAGGAAGAGAGAGACTGCACGCTAACTAAGAGTCTGAAAAACAACGGTGGCGATTATGTGAGTCGCCTACTCAGTGAGCAGTATAAATCTAGTTATGTAGGTGTGCAAAGCAAGTTCGAAAGGAATGAAGAAAAACAAACACAAGTAAGCAAACACACAATAACCAGTACTAACATGCCATCCACATAAAGCAAACAGTTCATATTTCTCATCTGATGTGTGTTAAGTTTTCTTATTATATTTATTATGCAGGGCCCCCTACTGTGTGCGTCGAGCTCGGTCCCGTCTCATGAGACAACCAGGCATAAGCCCAATAAAACTAGGCAGGAAGCCCAAACATATCCATAGAGAGAGAGAGACAGAAAGAAGGAGGGAGGTAGAAAGAGGGAGGTAGAAGGAGGGAGGTAGAATCGGTCATCACAGACCCATATGCTAAACCGCATACATCATGCTATCCCGCATGCAAACCCGAGGGGTATCACTTCCCGCTCGAACCAATCGGTCATCAGCACACAGTAGCCTATCTTCTACTGTACATTATTCTTAATCATAAATTATGAGTTCATGTGTGCCAAGAGTTGTGATTTAACAGGGTTGTGTGAATTATCAACTCAATCAAGTATCCGGGTCTCCGACCCACAATATATCACACAAATCACCCAAAATCACTCCACATGTTATATTCTATAACAATCCAAAAGTCATGCTCATCCAGCAAATAGTAACACATAGGCACACAATACGGATCACAGCATGTTAGCAAACAAGGCATGCAACTCAAACAGACCAATCTAACAAGCTCATGCATACAAACATAATAAGACGTATAAAGTCACCTAAACGTTGATTATCCTGTGGAGCTTTCCCCAAGACAGATCCACCAACTCCCGAGGTATTACCCGTGCCTGAATACCGGCACACACAATAATTACAAAAAATTACAATAAACCGTGCATGCATGATAACTAAATGCTCAACTGCGTTAAACCCGCTAGCCAATTATGTAGATTCCTGGTCAAAGCCCGGCAAGATGTTCTCTCACCTAAACTCCGAACATCGGGATCTAAAGTTCCTCAGGCTTAAGCCCATCTAAATCCAAATCCGAATCCTGTGCCTAAAGCCCATTATGAAGTTGGGCTTAAAGCCCGTTACCCAAGTCCAAAGGTTAACCAATTAAGTCCTTGGGCCTCAAACCCAAATCTTAAAGTCCATCATTACCAAGTATAGAATTGGGCTCAAAGCCCGTTTCTTAAATCCAAAAATTATTCACAAGTTAAATATTGGGTCTGGGCCTGGTTTTCCTAAAACCGTTCTATGGTCAACTCGAGCCCAAATGTTCCCGGCCTATGGTTCTACCCGTTTCGGTAAATTCCCGGCTATACACACTCACAACCCCGCACACGGTATTTCACTAAATATCTTTAATTCCCGATACAACAATTATACCTACGTTAATTATTACATGCCATGAATGAGATTAAAAAAACATAACAAAGAAAAGATACCCTCAAACCGGAAATATTGTGCCATGTCGGAACCAAACCCAAGCCTTCGCTGGAAAAATTCTGAGCCTCGCCGGATTCCGGTGACCTTGCCGGAATTCAGCCAAACTGCCAGAAACAAAACATCCAAACCATATTCAGCTCACAGCAAACAATTACAGAACACAATACCCTACAGATCCATAAAACGAATTACAAAAGAAAATCACAGGATGGATCCTTACCCGGAATTCGAGTGCCCACTGTCCAACACACCCAAAATCCAAGCCTGCAACCTCCCTGCCCGGAAAGAACTCGCCACCAACGATTCTACAGTGCCACTGCCGACCGACACACGCAACCACGGACTCAACAGAAACCCAGCGACCTACTGCCGGAAACAACACCACACACACACGTCGGCCACCAACGAACACCAACCACACACGCCCACGATAGCCGCCGACAACCACCAATTAAGAAAAAAACCTGCCACCACACACACAACAACCAGCTCGACGTCAAAAGCACACAATCCGAAACGGGTTAGTCCCAACAAAACCCGGTGAACAGAAATCGATAGAGGAAGAAGGAAGGGGTCGGAGGCTTACCCGACCAAGGCGACGGCGGCGGCGACTCGAGTTCTAGTCTCGATCTCCCCTGCAACAGGTGGTGGCCGCGGCATAGAGGGGAGGAAGTGAAGAAGAAGATGAGATGTTGGTGACGATGGGAGGGCGAGAGAGAGAGAGAGGGAGAGAGAGAGAGAGAGAGAGGGAGAGACAAGGAGGAAGGAAGGTGGAAGCGCGGCCAAGGGAGGAAAGGGGGGAAAAAGAAAAGAAAAAGAAAAGAAGAAGAGAAGAGAGGAGATCGGACTAGGGTTTGGCCGCCCTAGTGGACGACTCGTCGTTCCACTTAGGCGCGGTCAACCCCTCTGCCTGGTCAACGCGTCCTTTTTTTTTTCATTGTTTCAAAACTATGTAGTTTCGATTGAAACAAGGATAAACTTCACGTTTCACCCCGATCTTGAATTCATTTTCCTCGGAACCCGAACCAAGAACCATACCAACTTAAAATTGACATTTCCAAGGAAAAATAATTTATTTCCAAGCCCAAAAATCCGGAAATTCCTCAAGGGCAAAATTGGAATAAAATGTCGAAAATTTCATAAATTAATTTATGAAAATTCGGTGTGTTACATATCCTAAACTAGATGATATGGTGCTTTAGTGATGGGGAGGGAAGGAGGTGTTGGATTAAGGCGGCTGAGCCTGTGTAAGCATCAAGATACCCTTTTTGTAAAATAATTGAAATTAACTATCAAAAGGGTACAAAACAACTTTTCTGACAAATTTCTGACTTGATGATTCCCTCCTCCATCGATTGTAACACCTGATTATAAAAAACAAAAGAAAACACACAAGGAAAAGGAAAAACAACCAAAGAAGAAAAGTAAATGAAACCGAAAGTTACCGCACTGGTTTTTCCCCAAGGGTGTGCTTCTTTTACGTCTTTTAGCTGGACAGCCTCCTTGTTTAAGAGGTATGAGGGTTTTAACAAGGTTGAATCTCCCTGAATAGGCCCATAGTAGGGTGATAAATTTTCAACCTCCTTCGACGGGCTGTGAACGGGCTGAACCCGTCACCATCAATCTCCATCTCTCCCTGTGGGAACCAATGAAGAATAGTAAATGGACCAGACCACTTGGATCGTCTTGTATCCCGGAAAAGGACTTGGTCTTCCTTCTTGAAAGCACGCTTGATGTTTTTACCTTTGTGCCTTTTTGGGGTTTTCTTCTTGTAAACTACAGGGGTCCCATTCATATCCAAATGCACTTCATTCAACTCTGGAGGAAGAGGTTTTATCTCAATATTTGGTAAAAAATTATCAGCTCCAGTTTGGTTGATAGGTGGCTGCAGTTGAACAGGCTGATGGACAGGCTGGTGGACAGGGTGAGCCTGTTGTATTGACTTATTGTTGTCATCAACAGTGCCTACCTGGTAGCAGGTGCCGAAGCTCGAATCTTACTTAGGGGCCTAGAGCATACTGAAATTTATCGCTTTTTCTCCAATTCTCTGTGTCACCCTCCCTTCCTCAACATCAATCAATGCCCTAGCCGTGGTAAGAAAAAGGCATCCTAGAATGATAGGTGTGTGGATATCCAATCCCATTTCTATGACCATAAAATCAGCAGGAATATAAAAGTCACCAACCTTTATGGGCACATCCTCTAATACTCCCACAGGATACGCAAGTGAGCGATCAACAAGTTGAATTGTCATCCTTGCGGGCTTTATTTCTCCAAGGTCCATGCCTTGAGTGAAGGATAGTGGTAACAGGCTGACACTGGCTCCTAGGTCATATAGGGCTCCTTCAATCTTCTTGTTCCCAATGTGATAAGGTATTGTAAAGCTTCCTGGGTCTGAACATATTGTGGGTGGTTGGTGTTGAATGAGAGCACTCCCTTGGGCTATCATGGCTACAGTCCCAATATCATCAATAGTTTTCTTCTTTGTCAGGATATCCTTGAGAAATTTGGTATATGGAGGCATCTGTGTAACCACATCACTGAAAAGAACATTAACATATAGCTTAATTAACATTTCCTTGAACTTATGGAATTGTTTCTCCAGCTTGGATTTGTAGTATACTTCTGGGTATGGGAGAGCAGGTTGGTAAGGTTGAACAGTCTGGGGTTGTTTCTCAGCTCTTTTGGTGCTAACAGGCTTAGTAACAAGCTCAGCCTGTGCCTGCACTCTCTGTCCAGAACTGGATGTCGATGCTTGTTGCTCCACAGCCTGAGGCGGTTTTGGCACTGTGTCTTTCAATTCTCTCCTACTGCAAAGGATCACAGCGTTGCAATGTTCAATCCTTGGATTCTCTATTGGTTTTCCTGAAAGAGCTCCTGGTTGACTAGTGGACATAGTGGCTTGTTGAGCAATCTGATTCTCTAGGATTCTATTGTAGGACTTGAGTTGACTGATCTCCTCGCTTATTTTATTCTGGTTCTCCAAGATGGATTGCAGCATGCTCATCATGTCAGAGTTGTTGCCTTGTTGTCCTCCTTGATTCTGCCTCTAGTACTGAGGCTGTCCACCATGGTTCTGTCTTTGGTACTGGGGCTGTGATGGATTTCTTTCTTCGTTCGGTGATCTCCAAGAGAAATTTGGGTGATCTCTCCAAGCTGGGTTGTAAGTATTCCCATATTGACTCTACGTTTGCTGGATATAGTGGGCTTGTTCAAAATCACATTCGGCAAAGAGTTGGCAACTAGATGTACCGTGAGCTCCTCCGTATCCTTCACAGGTTGGGGCTGTGGCTGAGGCTGTTTTGACTTGAGCAGCCCCTAGTTGCTTCCTGAGGGCTTCTATCTATGCTTCAAGCATAGTTACTCTATCTACACTAATTATTCCAGAGGATTTGACTCCCCTGACTTGGATCTTTCTCTTGGACAACGCCTCCAGAATGGCTACTCCATCATTATAGTCTTTGTCCAAGAATACACCATTGGCCATCTTGTCCAATGTGTTCTGATCTTCATCACACAGGCCACAATAGAATTGTTCTAGCTCTACGGCCTCATTGATTTGGTGGTTTGGGCATCTTCTGAGTAATCCCTTGAAACGCTCCGAAGCATCTCGAATTGATTCATCATAGCGTTGAGAGAAACAAAAGAGCTGCTGCCTTAAACTTGCAGCTTTGCTTGAGTGATGGTACTCCTTCAAGAAAGCTCTGACTAGACTATCCCAGTCAGTGAAATGGCCTGCTTCATGGTTGTTGAGCCATTCGAATGCCGCATCTCTGAGTGAGAATGGGAACACTCTCATGTATAGCTGCTCCTTGTTCATCTGTGCTATGTTCACTATACTGCACACTCGCAGGAAGTTTTACAAGTGCGAGTTTGGATTTTCAGAGGGGGTGCCTCCAAAAGTGTGCCTCTCCAGCATGCTCAACTAGTTAGTTCTGATCTCATATGGAGCTTCTACATCTGGAATGGCTATGCTATTGTGGATGATGGTGCTTGGTGGTTGTAGGAGCTGGGACATGGGGATGTAGGGTCGAACAAGCTGAGCCTGTTCAACCTCTAGGTGTGCTCCTTCATTGAGTCTATCCGCCAAGCTGTGCTGTTTCTCCTTGTTTTTCTTGCGGATCTCGCAGGCTGCCTTTTCAATCTCCTGATGGAAGGTTAGAGATGGCTTCTTGCTCCTAGTTTGGGACATGCACCACCTGAAAGCGTCATACTTGAAAAAAGAAATGGTAAGATTTTGAAAAGCCTAATAAGTCAGAAATAAAAAGAAAAAGAATCAAGCGTCAGTCCCCGGCAACGACGCCAAAAACTTGATAGGGGTCCTACAAGTGCACATGGTTGTTGTAGTACTATCAAGGTCGTTTCCACAGGGACTGGGTTGAGCCTGTTACTTTCAATTAGACAAATTAGGCTAAGATAAGCAAATAGAAGTGGAGTTGAGTAAATGCTAGTTGAAATATAAACAGAGCAATAAAATAAAGCAGCAGTAGTGTTGAAGTAAGAAAAGAACAAATTTGGTGAAGTCTTAGGCATCCGGGGTTCACATGTCCTGTTTCATACTTTAAATTGCTCAACAGCCTCACAACAGGCTGAGCCTATTTGACGGCCTGTGTTTAATAAGATGTCTTGAAGGGGTTCCCAACCTAATGTACTACCAACGGCTTTCGATCTTATTGATAGTTCTCTAAGCTTCCGTCTACCCCCTGTCACTAGAATAGACATCCACTTAGAGGTGAAGTTTGGTGTTGGGGCATGTTTTCCCACAGTCTCTCCTTATCTTCTTTTGAACGGCTACGGAGTGAAGGCTGACTATTATTGGTCTAGCTTACTTGGCTTGTCCTTTCGGTGCTTCACCAAGCTTACTAGAATAAAAATAGGCTACTCAATAATCAATCAAGAATCAGATTAAAAGTGGTGTCATTCTTCTTGACTGTGCCGCAACAGGCTGAGCCAGTGCTGAGCCTATGACTGAGCCTGTGGCTAGGCCTGTCGAGAACACAAAGTTAATTACACAGATCAATTCTTGCAGGTGCTCTCAACCTATACTGAACCCATTTGTTTTCACTTACAGGTTCCTCCCAAGATTCTCACTCATCCTAAAGCTTTCGCATCGGTCAAACCAAGGGGATTAAGATCGGGTGTTGGGGCTAATTCCTCAATTAATTCCTAACTTCTGTCAAAAGCTAGAAACTAAGGGATGGTTGCTGTGGTTCTAGTAACTATGGCTTCTCCTTTCGGTCCTTCACCTAGCTACCTATTATCAAGCATGGGTTTGGTCAGAACTCAAACATTGAGCAAGTTTGCAACAACCAAAACAAGAAAAATGGGTTAGGAACATAAGATGAGCAATTTACTACAATAAGAACATAAGCATGCTTCACCCCTTCAACCTAAGAGGGGTTGTTTAATTCATGCTCAGAATTACAAAAACAAAGGGGGTAAAGGATAGCATGATGTTTGGAACAATCTGGAGGTTAGGGATAAGACGATTTCTGCCACGAAAAGGGTGTAGAATCGTGTTTCTCCTTGAACCCTTTGTTCCATAACTTCTGCAAGTTTTATGAGTGTTTGATCGATAGGTTTTCGATGCTTGTTCTTCCTTTCTTCTTCTCTTTTATAGGTGCAGATTCTTCTCTTCTTTCTTCTCCCACATGCTGAAAGGCATGGCAGTTGGGCAAGTTGAGTTTCAGTTGTCTATCTTGCTCCTCGAGATAAGGCACCAGGGGAGATGTGCCGAATGGGTGAAATCTGCAAATCTGCAGATTTTAGAAGACTTAGGGGGAGGATAATAGTTCTTTAATTGTTAAATTTTTTGGGTGTAATGATTATCCCCTCTTTCCCATGCTTAAAGTCTTTTGAAACGCTCAGGTCATAATTGCAGAGTTGAAGGTTTTGCAAGTGGTGAGGCTCTGCAAGTGGTTGAGTTTAATATTCTTTTCCTCGCATTTCTGGTCATCTGTAGATTTCACAGGCTCAGCCTGTGCCTGAGGCTGTGTGCAATCTCTTTCCATTTCTCTCAGTAGTTGAATTCAGTTCTTCTTGAGATTGATGTGGTGGCACGATGGCTTTGTGGATCAAGGCAAAGGTGTTGAAATCCATTGGATAACTTGTGATTGGAGGCGGATTTATGGGTTTTCACTGATTTTGCAATGAACAATAGGTTTGAAATAGGCTCATGCTGTGCGAGAGACTGTTTCATCAAATTCTCCAATAAAATCTTCAAAATTCTTCTAATTGTATCTAGAATCACTAATCATACAGTAAGGGATAGGATTTAAGGGAATATGATGAAATAATGAAAGGCAAGGCATATAATCATGGTAAATTGGGAGTGAATACATCTAAAATCATGTCTAAAAACCATGCACATTTCATGTGTATCAGCCGTCGTGAAGAAATAATCAACTCATCAATAAATCGTTCCTACATATGGCAGAAAGTGCAAGAATTAGAACTCAACAAGAATATGTGGTTGACAACTGCCACAAGAAGAGATGAGGCTGACACAATTGAACATTTTGCATGACGAATAATAGATACTGATAATGGTGCTGAATGTATAGAAGGTGATGATGGCTCGATTAAGATACTAGAAGACATGATACTAGACCAAGTAGACAATCCTTTTGAGGCAATATTTAACTCCACGTTCCCCAATTTCACAGACAACCAGAAAGATGCCAGATATTTAGCTGATAGGGTAATTTTGTCACCAACAAATGATATTGTCACAGAGTTGAACGAGTACATAACGAATAAAATTGAAGGCGAGCAACACTTCTACCTGAGTAGTGACAGCATTTGCAAGCAATCAACTGTTATATCGGATCTTGACATCCTATATCCTGTGGAATTTCTAAACAATATAAAGGCCCCAGGAATACCCAACCATGTATTGAAACTGAAGGTTGGGGCACCAATAATGCTTTAGTGAAATATTAATCCTTTGATGGGGCTTTGCAATGGGACAAGGTTGATGGTTACAAGATTGGGTAAATGGTTTATCGAGGCAGAAAAGATGTCAGAAGAGGCAGTGGGCAGCAAAGTATACACCCTAAGAATGGTATTAACAACAGACACAAAGTGGCCATTGAAATTGAAGAGACGACAATTCCCACTAACATTGTGCTATGCGATGACAATAAATAAAAGCCAAGGCCAATCGTTACAAAAAGTCGGCTTATACCTGCCAAAGCAAGTATTGACGCACGGATAATTATATGTTGTAGTATCTCGGGTAACGAGCAGGGCTGGCTTGCAGATATTGGCAGAAGATGATGAAAGTCACGAAATGAATGTAATGAAAAAAATTGTATTCCAAGAGATATTACATTAGCATGTATCCGTATTCTTTAAGAACCAGAGCCCCTCAATGGCACCATATCAACCTATGTGCAATGCGGATGTTTTTTGTCTAGTAAAGAATTTTCCAATAACTTCCGATATTCATACAACATATTTGTGTTTTAGAAATTGCCCAAAATAATAATTGTGTATTGCAGAATGACAGACATGATCAAAATTTTTTTTGTTAAAAACAAATTAACAAACCGGGTAGATGACCTACTCCCCATTGATCAGCACTTTGTTTAAATACATGATCCATACCAACTAGCAAAATGACTGCCACGATCAAACAATTTTAAAAATTAATTATTGTGTTAAAAACATATTAAAAAATCGAGGTGGATGACGTATTCCCCATTGACTAGCACTTTGTTTAAACGCATGATCCATACCAACAATCCCATCTTCCCAAGTTAGAATTAATAGGCCCGTCCAATTTGGGCCCAAAGATACTAGACAGAACAAAGAAAACGATACATTATGAAATAATAGTCCTGGAACTAATAACGGTGGGTACATCCCGTTATTGTTCGGCCCAACCCACATAACATGGACCTCCAGAATTAAACACAAAACCCAATCATACCGTGACCCAGCCCAAACAAATCGTCCAGCCTATAACAATAATGAATGATTAAACCTAATCATTCCATATGATTACAAAAATAATACACCGACTGAAGCCATATCGCGTGCTATCCAATATTTGTGAAAATTAGGCAGAAATAAAATAATAAGTATACATTATTTATCCAACACCAAAATGAAGCAAGGAGAAATTATCCATATTTCATGCTTGAGATCAGTAATTAAAACATTGATTGAAGGGGAGAACCAATAGACGTAAACGGAAAAAACGCGCCTGCCACCCAATGAACTTAAAAAACAAGTAAATCTAACAGCGGAGCCCATTATCTGCACCCCTCTTTAATGGGTTTTATTGGCACGCATAAAGTCCAACCATAAGTGGTAACCAATTAAAGAAAGTAACATACACATGCTTTTCTAAGACGCCTTGATAATCTCCAAAGATCACTTCCACAGTAACTATTAATCATGACTCCTCGTTGCCCTTAAAGAAGCCTCATCAACTACGGCTTCACCAGATTTGGACGAACATAATAAATAGGTCCCTTATCCCATGTTTTTTGATTTGAACACAGAAACGCTCCTTTCGAATCGTGATATCCATCGAACTTAATAAGGTGGTTAAATCTCAATCACAACAAATTATTACCGACGCCAACATAGCTTAAACAGCAGACTCTGACTATGCCTATAAATACCATGCACACGTACCTTGCTCTCCATCAACAACACCTTCCGGCATCCCAATATCCAATTCTACCTTTCCAAAATCCAACTAATGGCTAGCAAGCAAACACAAGGAAACACCACCTCCAACGAGCCTGCGATTGAGGAGCTGAGGAGTAAGAAGGAGTCGCTTGAAAATATGTGCCTAAAGATGTTAGAGCAGGTTGGGGAGTGGGAGGCAACGATGGAAAGACAGGACCGGCTGGTGGACAGATGGATGGACCTAGCAAATCAATACCGCAATATTTGGCTTGAAAAAGCCAGAGAGGTAACAAAGCTTCGTGAAGAAAAACTTCTAGAGGGAATGAAGAAGACCCCGACAGAAATAAGGAAATACCTTGCTGAATAATTGTATTTCCAACTTGCTATGTGTCTGTATTTTTAATCCATTATAATAAAATGTGTTTTGTTGAGCAATTATGAACATTAATTCAGTTTTTTCCACTGCTAACACACACCCATTGCGTCATGCTGCATGACAAGGTGGTTCCTACGACCTGAGAAAGCACAAAAAGGTCAAATCAATGATATAAGACTGTGCTCCCATAATAATATTTACTTAGTCAAGGTAAGTTCTGTTTGAAAATAGTGTTACACTCAGTGACCAATCACTATAGTCCAAAACTAAATACACTCAAGAAGGCAGAAACAAAGTAGACCTTTAACCTCTTATTTCACGCGGTGGAAAGTATGAATGGTAAAAAATAAAAGAGAGCTAAGGTAAGAATGGAAAAATTATTCGAAAAGGAAATACGAATTTCAACAATAAAGAGGTGGAATGAAGTCCAAGATGTGACAATCTTTTGACCAGTGATCTGACATACATCCACCTGGACTTGCAGAACAATGAAATACTGTACAATTAACAAGAAGTCTATTTGACCAAAAAGGAAACCCCAAATTGAATGCATACATTAGGACAATGTTACCATATACTAAAAGAGGACATCTAATGGTCTAAAGCCCCAGAACATCATGACATGCATTATATTCCAAAACTAATGATTCTCAGAGCTTCATAATCGAGGAAATCCAACATAGTCACAGTGGAACAAGAAAAACTAGGACCCAAACAAAGAACCAAACTGAACAAGCTAAAAACACCCCCACATTCCCAACAACGTATTCAAGAAACCTGTTATTGGCAACTTGTTATTGGCAACTAACAATAACTCTGGACTAATTACTTTCTTGCTTTACTAGAAATAACAATCCTACAGTTTAGGTTAACACAGTAGTATAAAAAATAATAGGTATAGAAAATACAAAGCCCAACCCAATAGGACTCAGTTATTTTAAAAAGAGCCATCAAAGGCCCATAAAACTGTCGTAATATTACCTGACAGTTACTATCCATTGTATATTTTAGGTTAACTGCTTGGAATAGATGTTGATTGGGTTGCCGTCATAGAGAAGTTTACCTAGACAATTACGCATCAATCAAAGCAGTCAGTTAGGAGGAAATGCAATAGGCACTAAAAATATCTATATATATGGAATAACTATAGGGGAAAACAACACCGCAGTGAACAACCTACCTTCAAACAATACCCCATCCCAAGCAAACGGAGAAAAACCACCATAACATGGCTAGGCCAAATCCATCTGACTACTTCTGCATCCTTGGGGATGTAATAGCCAGCCAACAGGACCATAAGGAGAAACTGGAAGCCTTCTGCGCCCAGATGCTGCCACAGATAGACCATTTGAAAGGACTGGTGTACAAACAGGAAGCAATGATGGATTCCTAGAAAAAGGTAACAGCGGAGTACCGTGATCTGTGGATTGCAGAAGTCAACAACAACAAGGTCCTGCTGGAGGAAAACAACAGTCTCAAGGAGGCAATAATGAAGAAGTAAGAATGTTCCCCTCATGGAGAACATTGTTTTCAATTTGTTTCCAATATGTGTATCGCCTGCACCCTCCCCCAACAATAATAAAATAATCTTTTTCTTTTTAAAATTAGTCTATCTGTTAAGAATGTTTGCATCCAGTATTGTCACATATGAAGCGCTGCTACACTATAAACAATCAAATTCTAAGATAGACCAATGATGGCCTAAAACATATAATTTCACAAACACTTAGAATCAATAACGACTGACAGTATGCAGAGCAACAAACGAGAACTCACACGGAGTAGAGAATACGGGAATCGAACAAGCACACCCGTCTGATAAGAAATAACCGTCCCAGACGAAACCTGAACATTCACAACATAAGAAACCCTGGGTAAAACTTCAGCTTACTGTAATAAGAAACATCAACACCAGAAATGAGGATTACATGCGTAAGTCGGAAGACGAAAGCGTAATAGTACTGGCAGCTCATAGTACCAGCCCTCCATGAACACCATCACAGCCGCTTCTCTAACCAGACCAACCTGGACAAAACAAACAATGTGCGTGCTCGCGATATCAGAAACAGGTAGGAAACCAATGAAATTAGGAAAATTGGATTAACATCCCCAGTATCAAAGGGCATAAGAATAGTAATGGAAAAATATAACAGAACAAAATCGATTTGGGATTAGGGCTAATTCGCGATCCGAGAAATCGGAACCCAAAACGAAACCACGGGCTGAGAATGTCCCATGTGCATCACGCCTGTCAGAGACATGAACACTACGTGCACCACCAGAGACGAATCGGAATGCCTCCCACTCATGGATTAAAGCTTCTGGAATTCGTGAAAACAAAACACCCAAATTTTTTGGTAGAAGGATGGAACTTGCAGAATGAGAACTGACACACCCGTCCCGGATAAAACAATCGGAGACCATTACCAGCAAAGCGGCTTTCACCTCCAAGGACGAATCGGAACCCACAAGAGGCATAATCCCACGCAGAGAAATGTTAGGTCAAGAACTTGGGAATGACAGGCACAAAGGAAAAAGCAAAGGCGAGAGATTAATCCCGTTATGTGGAAAGGCCTCCAGGCTGGGCTACAAAAAATGGTCAAGAAACAAAACAGCCCAATACAACTCAACAATGTAAACTTTTAAGCCCACAACAAAATTCGGGTAGGAGAACAACAGTGACAGTTATACCCGTTAATTCAACAAAAAAACACCATTCTAAACTGAAAATTTATTCTTCTAAAAAACAAAAAAAAAAGTCTATAGAAATAAGTTGTTACCAACTATTCAAGAAAATGCCCCTAGGGAGAAAAAAAAGATCAACATAATAAACACCATCACAAAATCAATGTGCAACACGGTCTAATTCAATTGCGTCTGCGCCCGTGTGGAACACGGGAAGTTGCACTAGTAATATTCACAACAATGACTTGTCTTAGCATTCATGTTTCGATTGGCAAAAATCATTGAATAAGGCTAGGTTCCACGTCATCATCAGAGGATCTAGACTTGGATCCAATTGAAGCCCAAAGCCAGAATACCCCATGCTTCTCAATTCGATTATTTGAGTAACACAAAAATCGTAATCCCACGCCCAGCGCTGGACCCAATCAATGAAAAGCAACACAAAGCCAGCATCACAAGAGACTACGGTTTGTTGTTCATACCTCTAGATGCCATAGCCAACTCAATCCCTGCAAGCAAACAACAACACCCCAAGAATCCCAAATTGTGAAACATGTATATCAATCTAAGAGGTTGCATCTACAAAGTTTCATCACTAAAGAAGAAAACAAAAGATATAATAGCTAGCTATCTTACCTGCTAATCTTAGTGCCCCTTTACAACCCATGGAGAGAGATAAAGAGATGGCAAATGAGCATTTTTTCAATGGATATAAACCAAAACGGCCCTCTTTCTATACTCAATTGGCAGCTAAGAAGTTCAAGCGCATGACCTGATTTTTCGGACAAAAAATAACCCCGCTCTTTAAACGATATTCCAACAAAGCCCATGACAACAAAACTATGTAAAATCAAGGGTTTACACTAGCACAGCCCATTCTCCCCTCTTCACTTTTTCCAAAAAAAATGACCCAGTTGAGAGCAAAATCCTATCTATCTACTCCTCAATTTTTTCTTGTCAATTGATTGTTCTCTGCCGCCTATGATCTTAGGTCGCGGAGGAATTGTACGATCCTTCGATACGGTTGTAAATGGCTCGAATGCTGACAAGTTTGACTCGAGTTGTTAAAACATACTCGAGCGTAAGCTCAATTGTCAAATGAATAGTTCAATTATCTTATGTTGTTAATTAAATCTCGTTATCTCAAACTTCAACCAACTCAATTAAGATCAATACCAATATGCTTGTTTTCATTCGATTTAAAGTTCAAGCAGGCTGGCGAAGTAATGAATCGAATACTTTTAAACTTAAACTTGGCTCGTTATCCTAGTATAATAATAAAGCTACACCCGAGGTATACTAAATTGAGTTATGTTTGAGTTGTCACCAACAAGATATGAATCAAGACCTTGTTATTGTGAATCGAGATGGAGTAGAAAGCCTTGGGTTGTCTGATAAATTCAAGGAACGTTTAGACAAGAAGTGGGAAAACACAGTAATCGGGAAGCTGCTGGGACGTGCTATAGGATACAAAGCCCTTCAAGCCAAGCTTCAATCTCTGTGGAAGATGTCCGGTGCTTTTAAAATCTTGGATTTGGAGAATAATTTTTACATGGTCCGGTTTAGGGAGTCGAAGGACTATCTACATGCTCTGGTTGATGGCCCCTGGGTAATCTACGATAATGTGTTGAGTGTGCAGCCATGGACTCCAGAATTCAGAGCATCCTTAACCCGAATTGAATCGGTAGTGGTATGGACCCAATTCCCTGATTTTCCTGTCAATCGTTATCATTCTCATGTCTTTAAACACCTTGGTAACATGATAGGAAAAACTGTTAAGCTAGATGGTAACACAAGAAACCCCAACAGAGCAAAATTTGCTAAAGTAGTTGTTTGTGTTGACATTACTAAGCCTCTGAAAGGAACTGTCTACTTAGAGGGGGAGCCCATCCGGGTTAGGTACAAAGGTTTGCCTAACATCTGCTATGCTTGTGGCAAAATTGGGCATAGTGTTCTCATATGCCCAAAAATGGCGAAGGCACATTTTGAAGGGACCTCAGATGGTGGTCAGAGGCAAGAGGGTCCAAGTGCAGATCTGACAGAATGTGCCACTAATACAAGGGTTGTCCCAACCTCAACAACTGAAAAAGATGGAAGAGGTGAGTGGATGAATGTACCGAATCGAACGAGGAGGCCGACCAAACGCCAGGCAGACGGTACACCAGCGTCGTCGAAGATAGTAACTCCCAATGAAGTATCAAACAGATACCATATCCTAGCTGATGACCCGGACTCGGAGGCAGCAGGGGTTTATAATAACAGGCCCACCCCACAAGCCGCTAACCTTAAGCCATTACCACCCACGCCCAAACCTAGCAAAGGTGCAAGCCCAACAAACAAATCTCTAGCCAACCCAAAGAAGATACCTCATCCAGGAAAACTACCCAACAGAACCCTCTTCCATGCCCGAACTGTTAGTAATATGCCCAAAAGCCAATCTATGGATGATTGTATTTATGTATACATATTTGAGGTTATGCCTATATATATGATTATGAGATAATCGCTTGCACATATATATAACCCTAGTGTATATGTATTTGATATGTATATTCTTAAAAGTCCCTAGTCGTTTATTATTATGGTTGGGTTGT
The DNA here is from genome assembly GCA_028386065.3 of Turnera subulata. Taxonomy (NCBI): domain Eukaryota; kingdom Viridiplantae; phylum Streptophyta; class Magnoliopsida; order Malpighiales; family Passifloraceae; genus Turnera; species Turnera subulata. The sequence continues at coordinate 53,372 of JAKUCV010001385.1, forward strand.
AATAATAAAATAAGA
>JAKUCV010001386.1:0-38105 GCA_028386065.3 Turnera subulata
TGGTTCTCCACTACAGCCCTGCAAATAGTAAGGTGAATGTTTATTACCACTAAGACAGAGGCAAATCATAGAATCATTGGCATGAAAAGAAACAAGAAGGTGTTGTTGGGGATTATAATCCGAAATTAGACTATATTACTGTTCTTCTACATGTGACTTTTTTTTTTTTCCTTTGGGACTGCTGCCCTCACATTGATATTTATTTTATTTTTTTTTTCTTTCCTTTCTTCATTGATCACTGTATTTTCCATTTCAGTGTAACAGGTTTGACTAACTCAATAAGTGATTAAATAAAGTATTGAGATGTGAATTGTTTTTCCAGTTTCATTTTCTATTTGTACTCTGGTGCTTTAAGAAGTTTTCTTACATGTACAATTAACAAATCTCATAATTGGTCCACTTGCTAGTATCAATATTTTTCAACGGTGAGATTCTTTTACTGAATTTAATTGCCCATGTGAAGTTATAGATACCCATTAGCCTGGCTAGCGTGATTAAATCCTCCATCAGTTGATGGTGACAAGAATCTTCGGCAGAATTGATGTAATTCTCAGGTCCGGAGAGAACAATCTCATACTTATCTCCTTAACTACTGATTGCCGAAATTCCAATGTATATATACCTTCTCAAGGTTGTCATCCCTTGCAAACAAGCAAATTCAGGCTTCCCCCTACCTTATGCTAGTCGATGTTGAACCCGAAACCTTGTCCCCTCATGCTATTACAAGAGTGCCAATGTGCTACATGCCCCATTGATATTGACACCATGTTGATAAGTTTACCAAGCATGAAAAATGCCTTTTTAACCCAATCATGGTCATGGAGCAGGCACTCACCGCTTGATCCAAATCGCCACCAGCTTCACTTTACACTTATATTTTGATATATGTTTGAATGAAACAAGGACGAGATGTCCACTCGGTGATACCCGAACAGAAATGGGTGGGAAGTGAACGATGGTGCTAGTGAAAGAAATTTTTTCGTTTACAAGAATATATAGGTGTTGAGAGCAGTAGAATTAGGAATTGTTTAAGAGCGAGTGATTTCGATGTGGTGCAAGTATGAAACTGCAAGAATGAGAATGACTTAAACACTGTGAAAGGTACTAACTATACCAATAATTTGAATATTAGAAAGAAACTGTGTTGATTCGTGATGGTAATCGAGAGGTTTTCTAGAACACCAAAGGTGCAAGTCCAGAGCTAGTCTATTTGTTTCCTGTGATTGTTTCCTCTTCACAGGATTTCTGAGAGAGTTGAATCAACATTGGCGTGTAAATTTAAACATTAATAACAAAGGAAATGCAGTTTGTCAACTTTTGTAGCTCCTGCAAGACTTCAATGAAACCCACACACCCAGTTCTTCTTCTATTGTTTCCCCTTCTCGCTAGAATATAGACATTAATCCTATGACCAATTTTGATAAAACTAGGCAAGTGTACCTCAACTATTTCACAACAACCTCTTGCTTTCTTGCCCATGTTTACCTTCCATTTTTGCAGTACAGTTTAAAGATTCAAAGCTACAAAAGAAAGGAAGCCTAAGAAAGTATCCATTCATAACAGGGGAATACCAAATTCATATCCCAAGGATCATACCATGTTGCATGTACTAGAAGAAAGTTGACATATATGTTAATTAGTTAGAAAGTTGGCAAATTCTACCCAACAGCTATACTGCAAGCCTTTTGATGCCCTTGCAACCACCACCACCATGAACGCGCTGAACGGCCTCAATTTGGTCGCCTTCCATATGCATCTCGAGCTGCACATTGAATCGAAAACTAACAATCAAGAAGACCTCAGTGGAATGGACAACAATATTACTACAGACAACAACACTAGTGATAAACAAACAACCAAACATCAAAAGCACAAGCATGAGCTAAAGAATGTTATTCATGGGTTCAAATTTTCCTTTAAACCAAACATGCATGACAATGTAGTGGTACCAATGGGCTTGTAGCTCCTTACTACTCTTGCAAAAGTAGTAAGGGTGAGGTCTCGGATTTGACTCTCACCTACAACATCGATTAGTATAAAAAAAGGAAGGGTGAGGTCCCGGATTCAATTACCACTTGGGGATAAGCAGTCCTTTGCTGGTGACATTTGACCATCAATTCACTTAACTAACTAATTCCGTATGATCAGGATGATTATGACTTTAAGACTCCCTCATATGTACTGAAATAGTGAAAAGATTACCTCAGCCGGTGTGCTAGTTCTTCTAAGGCGTTGGCCATTGTACAGAAACTCCACAACCTTGGCGTCCAAATTCTTTCTCTTACAGTATGCATCCATGAGCTTGGATAGCTGTGAATTGTAAGCCAATTTGTAATCCACTAAAACGCCATCCTATTCACCATCAAACCAACCAGTACAACATATTATGAAAAGGAAAAAGGTAACCTAAGAAACTGAAATCTGTTTGCTCATCCAATATATAACCACATCAGGCCTAAGTAACAATTACAAAGGACTACATTCATAGAGCAGAACTTTGAGTGACAAAGAATATCAATTAATCAACTAGTGAGGATTTGATTAAATTTATTTATTTATTTTGCAGGGAGGATTTGATTAAATTAAGCAAAAAAAAAAAGAGAAAAAGAACTCATATAAAATGATCGAGAAGACAAAGAGGAGAGGAGAGGGAAGGAAAAAGGGAATGAATAAGGAAGACCTGGCCCTGTACTGAGATTGGAATTCTCTGATTCTTGTTAACATTGTTTTTGGGAGGGTTCTCATCTCCATCACCAGGCATTTTAGCTGCTGGCTACAAAGAATGTTTTTTCGTTCTCTTTTTTCTTTTTATGAGGGAGAAACAAGATCTTCGTTCATAGAAAATATCGACTACCCTAGTGGACGACCTAAGAGTAGGGTTTGTCAGGTTGATTGATGTATCAGTCGTTGTAGACCCAGCCCTGAAAATACAAAAAACAAAAAAAAACTTAGGGTTGAGTGACAATCGGGAAGTAATTCCACTAACAAAGCTAACGCGTCGAGCCAGGGAAAAGATTAATGTTGCAGTCGAGCCTAGATTATTAATGGCGCAGTATATTGTTCTTGTAGAATAAAACCCTAGTGGGGTTAGTGGACGTCAGTATTGTTTTGACGCTCGGCGAAGTCCTAGTAGTGATTAAATAGAAAATTTGTTTTAATTTTTTTTTCTTATTTTGATATGGAAGTGTATCCTGATTGGAGTATTCATTAGAAGCTTCAAAATTTTTGAGGATCAGAAGCTTAAAACAAATTGACCCTAAAAGAGGTAATTAAATGGTAATTGTTTTAATACGTTTTGGTTGTCTAGCTGTACACGAAAGGGGCACCTGTGGAGGAGGAGATTGAAACGAAAGATTTTACTAGACACAAGATTCAGAGAGATTCTTTTTCATCAAAAGAGAAAAAAAATATATTCTGAAAACATTATAGAGGTATGGGCTTTTACTCTTCTTTTTTTTTTAAAAAAAAAAAGTTAATGTCAAATACATACGATTTGGCAATATAAAGAAAATCAAATTAGTGCAATGGCACAGTTTTGTATTTTTTTTTATTTGTCAAGATGGAACAGTTTTGTACTATTGAGGAAGAAAAAAACATGTTTCATATTTGCAATATTTTTGAACTGTCCACCTAGAGGTTTGTGAGTGGAATTGGGCTATGCTGTTTGAAAGGCTTTAAATGCAAATACTGTTTTCATAATTAACGTTTATAACGATAAAAAAATTAATGTTTATAGAATTTTGGCACAAATAGAAAGAAAAGAATGGTACATACAGGGTAAGAACTAAAGAGTCAAAGGTTTCATTAATCACGAATTTAATTTATATAGACTTTTTTTAGAAACAGTTTTTGCAGACTTACGCGAAAAATACTTAACCAGTCGATAGGAGCCAAGTCAAGAACGAAAAAATAAATGGAGTCATGGATATCTATAAGGGCAATTGTAATTCTTCATTTCTAAATCAAAATTTTAAAGCCAAATCACTTGACCATGTTTCAAACGAGCTTCCTTTTAGATATATATTATAAGGTAAATGATTCGGTGCTGCCCCTTGTTGGGTATGCACAATTACATACCCCAGGTGGCGCGTTTCGGCAGGGACACGTGGCAGATTTTAATCTATTTTCGAAAATACAAAATTATTTTAAATAAATATATTTTCTTTTTTATTAGACCCTTAAAGATTACAAAATACTCCATACACCCCTGATGATAACGGTAACACCACTCTTTGTTAGCTGGGATTAAAAACAAAACAAAGACTTCTCTTCTCTTCCTCTCAGCCAAATTCTTCCCCAAATTAAATAAGTTTCAAATCCCTAATTGTTGGTTCTTCAATCCCCTCCTTCAATCCCCTCTCCTCTCCTCGTCATCAACCTCAATCCTTTCTCTTCTCCTCTCCTCGTCGTCTTCAACCTCAATCCTTTCTCTTCTCCTCTCCTCCTCGTTCCTCCCCACCTGTGACGGCGACAGTGTCAGCGCCTTCTTCTTCACTTCTTTCCCCAGGTAAGACATCTTCAACTAGCTGTATATAATATGTTAGAATGAGTCAAAGAGATTTGGGGCAAAGATTTCATCAGTCGATTGCACCTAGGGGCCTTGCACAAGGTAATTGTGTGGAAGTACTTGGGATAAAAAATTCAAACATGCAGAGGTTGTTTATTCTATAATCTGTATATTTGCAGGTCATGGTTACCACCGTACGTTGTGAAGACTAAAATCAACTATTGTTTGAAGGCAAACTATCTCGCATAGACTCTTGCAAGTAAATCAGCTTGTGCTGGATGACAAGTGCTTATTTTGTACATTGTAGTAGGGTCATAGATAGGACTCATGGATTCTTTGATTGTTAATTGTGTGTTTCCAGCCTTCTAAACCACCAATGACCGATGCCTACTTGGTTCTTTTTTGACTTTAAGTTGACTCATGGATTCTTTGATTGTTAATTGTGTGTTTCCAGCCTTCTAAACCACCAATGACCGATGCCTACTTGGTTCTTTTTTGATTTTAAGTTGGTTGTGTCAGGATTTGTGTAAATCAGCCCTCCACCATCATTGCATGGGCTTGACTGTTTTGCTTTTTGTTACTATCAGGGATAGTGGCTAATTCCCATGTTTACATATTCGTGTACATGATGCCATGTCATTTGAGTTGAAGACAAGAAACAAGATTAATCGTTAATTTGTTCATAGTTTTCGAAGAGAAACATCTGATGGATAATGCATCAAGCTTGGGATACTGAGAGCTGTGGTTAATGTTAGCCTTTTTCCATCTGTGGATACTTTCAATGTAATGGAATTGCAAAAAATTACAAATAGCATTCATAATTGAGTGAGCTTCAATTTAGCTTATATCTTACTTTACTTTTCTTACTAATTCACCCGGCAGATTTGGCATTGGTGGCCTTTATGTTAATTTTCCATGCTTAATCTGTGGTGGATGTTTAATAGAATTACATGTCACCAATTTAGGCTGCAAACTAATGGGGGCTATTGATTATTATTTGTTGTGATTGCATTAGTTTGTAGATGCCAATGTGACTCTCATTGTCTTTTTATGTTGAAGAATTTTATTGGTTGTTACTGAATCTAAATTTATTGTTCTTATTATGTTAGAGGCTGCCTGCACTGATTCTTACACTCATGAAGCCTCCACTGATTCTTACACTCATGAATATACCTTTCTCTGTTTGCAGGTCCTACAATATATGCCCTTGTTTAGGACGGGCAATATTTCTAAGTAGATTGATGAATAGGTGTATTGATTGTCTGGCGCACGAAAAGATAACTTGTTGATTGGGATCGGAATGCTCAAGCTTGGGTTTAGTGGCACACGAAAAGATAACTTGTTGAAAATTTTGAATAGTGAATTGGAACAATTGTGTGGCGAGGATTTGATAGCTAGCTTAATTTGTACATTCTATTACAGACTAGCTTACTTCCCGTGGTTCCACGGGCTTGCATTAATTTTTGGAAAAAAAATTAAACATCTTAACTACTATTTTAGGCATTTATTATGTAATATTAAAGAAAACTTGCACATAATTTGTTTCTAAATTATTATTTTTTTCATTTTTTCATATAAATCTGGAAAATAAATAAAAAATTATTAAAATATAAATTAGAATACATATTAGAAAAATAAATAAAATAAACTATTTAATAATAATATAAATAATAAATAATTTTTTAAATTTAAACATGCATTATTGGCCTTTAAAACAAAAAAAAATATTAAACAACCAAAGAAAAGTTAAAATAATTAATTGATAATAAAAAATAAAGAATATAAGAGAGTAATTTTAAAACATAAATTAGTAAATGAATAAAAAATATTATTATTAAAAATTAAAACAGAAAATATAATATAGATCAGAAAAATAAATTATAACCTAATAAATAATAATATAAAAATAATTAATTTTGCAAAGTTAAACATGGATCATTGAGCCAAAAAACAACAAAAATATTAAACAACAGAAGTAAAAATCAAAAGCACTAATAAAGGATAACAAAAAGTAAAAAAAACTTAAGAGACTAATTTTAAAGAAATATAAATCAGGAAAATAATAAAATTATTATCACGCTAAAAAATTAAATTAGAAAATAAAATATAAATCAGGAAAATAAATAAAATAAACTGTTTAATAATCATATAAATAATACTTATTTTTTTTATATTTAAACATACATCTGTGAGTCCCAAAACAAAAAAATATATATTAAACAATAAAATAGAAATTAAAATAATTAATTAATAAAAAATAAAACATAAAAAAATAAGAGGGTAATTTATAAAAATAAAAATCAGGAAAAAAACTGGAAAAAACTATTTATTACGAAAAAAAACCTTAAAATATAAAATAGAAAAAAATAAAAGAAAATACTCAATAATAATATAAATAATAATTAATTTTATAAATTTATACCCACATCATTTATTGATCCATGCTTGGGCCTACATAATTGACCCTAAAAACAAAAAGATTAAACACAAAATAAAAAATTATAAGAATTAATTAATAATAAACAAAAAAATAAAAAACATACAATGAGTCATTTTTAATATAAAAATCATAAAAATATATAGAAATATCCATTATTATGAATAACAACTTTAATACAAAAAATAGAATATAAATCAGAAAAAGTAGATAAAAATATTTAATAATAATTAATTTTGTAATTTAAACATGCAAAATTGAGTCCTAAAATAAAAATTAAAAAATAACAGAAAAAATTAAAAAATATATAAAACATAAAAGAGACCACAAAAAATATTTTATAAAATAATAATATAAAGAGCAATTAATTTATGAAATAAAAAATTAACAAATTAAAAGACATAAAAAATTAAAACATACCTTTACATCAATTAAACTCATATCTATGCTAATAAGAAGGTTCTATAATAATTTGACAAGTGCTATTGTTTTGAATTACTCCTGATTTTTCTTCCTCTCCCTGGCACTATTGTTTTGAATTACTAAATTCTGAAAAAATTAAAATGTTAAAATATATTTTTTCCGTATAATAACCTTTTAAAATGAAAATTATGTAATTTAGAATATCAAAGGATTCATAAATATAATGCATGACAAATAAATATCCAACAAATTTATTAACAAATAAATTTCCAAATGAAATTAAGGAGATAATGAGAAATAATGTTTTTTGAAAAAAAATCGTAATTAAAGATCCAACAAATCCCTGAGGTGTTAAATCAACAGACAAATCTTTCTAAATTATTGAATTATGAATTTTCTTTGAGTGACGCCTTAAGTAGTTCTTTATCATTCGGCTTCAATATTTTCGTCATTTAACATCTCCACTTCCTCCTGAAATGTTAAAAACATAATTAACGAATTAGTGAAAAAAATAAAGTTATTTAAAAATTCTCTCCAATAAATAAAATAAAAAAATACCTTATTTTTTTATTTGGGTTGAACTCAAATCATTTCTGACATGTACGAATTGTATGTCCAACTACTTTACATTTGGAACAACGTCTTCTCTTCAAGTTCTTGTTTTTCGGTGGAGCCCCTTTTGTCCTTACCACTGCCGGATCACCAATTACAGCATTGTTGCATGTTTTGGCTGAACTGCTTGAATGAATTCCATTCTCTAATTTAGATGTAATCCGATGTATTTCACTCAATGTCTCTGAATAATTTTCAGGATTTTTGGACCCAAGAAAAGCCATCCTACTTGCAGCAGACGCCAATGCACCATACCGCAACAGAATCCCATGCTGATCTCCTTCTTCTGTAGCACTTGACGCTGAAGGAGATTTTGCATATTTTGTCCAACGTTTGCGAATTAAGCTAACTGGAAGAGAATGAATATTTTCCTCTTTCATCACACAAAGGATGTGACAACATGGAATTCCCTTAGTCTCATACAATCTACAATCACATTGGAATGTCTGTTCTCGGCAGTCGTAAGCTACACAGTAATCACGCTCATGAGAGGAATATTTGCTTAACTTGTAAATAATAGTGCTGGCAAACGTGTCCCTTGTTTGAACTGAAAGTGCAGCAACAACTTCTAACTCTGACCTAAATTCATTAAAGAGACTTCTTGTATAAACATTTGCAGCAGATCTCTCTATTTCCTCTAAAGAAGTTGTCAAAACAGGATAAGTGTATAATGATTCATAATCAGCAGCCAACTCATTACTTCTGTATTCTTGAACAGCACGTTCAAAGTTATGCACGAAATCCACTAGGCTACCACGTGCTTTAATATATCTCTTTATAAAAGAATTTATTTCTTCACATCGTGATGTAGTTCTAACTCCAGCAAAGAATTTATCACGAAAGTATGCTGTAGCCCACATTTCCCTTTTCATATAAATATTTGCCACCCAACTGTTCTCAGACAAACCTAACTCATCAACCATACTTTCCCAATATTGTTCAAATTCTTCTGGGGCAAAGTTATAATACATACAATGATGGAATTTCTGCAGAAACTTCTTTTGATGTATTTTAGTGCAAGCATTTTTGTAAAGATGCCACAAACATAATCTGTGAGTAGCTTCTGGCATAACCACCTCAATTGCATTTTGCATTGCGTTGTCACCATCAGTAGTAATTGACTCGGGTTGCTTGTTATTCATGCATGCACAAAAGGTCTCCAGTAGCCACTTGTAAGTATCAGATGTTTCATCTGCAATCAAAGCACATCCAAATATAGAGGTACCTGCATGGTGGTTTACGCCAGAGAAAATAACAAGAGGCTTTCCGTATTTGTTAACCTTATAAGTACTATCAAAGGACACTACATCCCCAAAACATTCGTAGTCAGCGCGACTAACACCATCTGCCCAAAAGAGGTTTTGTAGTTTTCCTTCTTCTGTACAAGAAAACCTAACAAATGACATAGGATCTGTATCTGCCTTGCATTGCAAATAACTGAGCAGCCCAAGAGCATCTCCATCTGTAATTTTGGCTCGCTTCTCTCTTCCAATGTGGTTATACATATCTCTTTTACAAAAACCAACTCTATTATATCCTCCTGATTGTCCAACCATAAATCCCATTATATGACAACTCCTAACCCCAACAGAGTGCATGCTGTCAACTTGTGCCTTTTGTGGATCCGATAACTTCCTGTTACCACGCATAAGATGAACCATATTAAATGGTATAAGATCATGATTATGCTGGTCATTGAAATCCAATACTATCCACTTATTTGAGTCAGGATTCAATCTAATCCGTAATCTTGCACTGCACCCACTTCTTGTTAATGCTCTATGGTCCTTCTTCCGATTCTTCATAAATATATGTTTAGGATCCCTCGATCCTGTATTACTGCAGACAAATGTACGTTTCACAATTCTTTTACTCAAATCTCGTCTGACAATGTCCTTTCTAACAGTAAACCCAATACATTTACTATATTTGCCATAAAATTCATAAGCTTCTTTCTCACTATCAAACTGTAATCCCATTACATCATTAACAGTAAGTTCATCAATTCTTTTTAATTGGTCATCCATATGCTCATCCTCTTCAACTACATCATCCGTCCCTTTTTCATCCAGACTTTTGTCCTCATTGGATGCATCATTGTCACCATTGTATTCATCAGCATCTTTAGTTTCCACCATTGACGAATAGATAGATCAACAAAGTAACACCCTAAATCTGAAAGAACCATGACGATTATCATTAACAAAAGCATAATCTCTTTCAAATAAACATCAATGCAAAAAAAAAGTCATGTGTAATTGAAATTATAAAAAATAGGCCAAGAGTGATGATCAAAATAACTTAATTCTATTGTTTCATCTCACCCCACTGCGCAATTAATAGGTTCTCCTGTAAAACTCTGATGCCACTAAAACGAAAAAAATTTCCTCTTTTGCATCTGTTTGTACTCAATTCACGCAACACATGTTTATAATCAATTCACACAACTCAAGTAAGTATTATTAGTTTCTCAATTTATATCAATTTTATTTCACAACACAGAAAGAGCAAACACAAACACGAATGAAGGCCGTGTGATGATGCGGAGGAGAAGTGTACTGCTTTTCTCATAACGGAAAGTGCCAATTCGTCAGGAACATTAAATTTAAGACAATAGGTTTCCTGTTAGCAGACAAAAAAAAAACATAAGAAGTTTTTTAACATTAAAAAAAAAAAAGAAGTTTTGACAATAAACCCACAAATTTGAATACAGATATCATGAAACTCTTCATAAGTATTAAGTTGCAAAGAAGGTTTACATATAGATATCACGAAACCAAAGCCATGAAACTCTTCATAAGTACATATGCTGGAAAACCTTCATCTGGTAAAGAAGTTTCTTTTTTGTCAATAGCCACCAAAGTCTTCAGTTAGTCTGTTTTCTTTTTTTCTGATAAGGCTTCAGTAAGCCTGACGTACTGTGTATCCCACAAAAAAAAAATCAATCTACTGCTGCAACAAGTAACCTACAGAAACATGTAGAAAGACAAATGAATATATAGGAGAAAAGAATGCAGAACGTAGTGAAGGCCAATTTGCATATGGAGAAAACTTTGTAACCCAAGCTAGACTACATAATCAAAACAGCAGAACAATTGTGTTCTGATAAGATTTCTAAAGGATTTTAATGTATATCTAGCTAGCTTAAGACACCAAAGCAGTAATACTAGTGATCAATGTCCAAAATACAAAAACAAAAGAAAGAAAAAGAACATATATTCACTCACAATTGTTGCTGCAACTTTGGAATTCAGTGAAAACGATAATTTCTTCTCTTATTACTAGGTCCTAATCCTGAGCATAGGAAGCGCAAGGATTTGCTGACCCAATTTGGAGGTTGCAAACAGCAGTGGGGAGGCAACGATATATTTGAGACGAAATCCTTAGGGAAAGGATTTTTGGGAAGATAGACAATGCACTTGTTCTTGTACTCTGGGAAATCTTTAGCCAGAATCGAGAACGACGATTCTTTCGTAGCAAAGAGCAATCGTTGCCTCAATCCAGCACAAGCTATACAAGGCAACTCATATCGAAAAGAAGATTCGCATAATAATCCTACTGTTTTGTTCCTTTCAGTTGGATCCCACTGGGGCTTGTTCAAATGATTATAAATTAGGCTCACGGATTTCTCTGGCCAAGAAAGAATTATGTCTTTAAAAGGGCAAATCTTACCAAGAAAACAAAAGAAAGAAAAAATGCAAATATGTTGGAGAACACACAAACCCAAACATTGATTCTGTCATACTCATATGGCATTTTGATCAGACCGCAAACTAAAATGTGGACATTTATTTTTCTTCACCTGATTGAATACTATTAGCCATTTATCTCTGTTTATTTAGATTATTTTCCATCCGTGTAATTCTTGTCAATACATTATAAGAATCTCAGTCAAATTATTATATTTATCAGCATCATAAAAAGAAAAAAAAGTAACTTATTAACAGATGATCACTGCCAAGAATAAATTAGCATAAAAAATAAATTACTTTTTTAGCTAATCGTCTGTGTTATAGTATTTATACAGAGAACAAAAAAGCAAAAAGGCTACAACTACTCAGGAAGACAAGAAAAAAGGGAGTGAATTTTTTTTTTTGGAGGTTTATAACTTTCCTGGGTGTTACAGTTAAACCCAAAACAACAAATACTAAAGGTATAATGTAGTAACATATTTTCTTATTCTGTTCAAACAATGTAAACCATACAGTAAGTAGTAATGGTTTCTTGGATGGCTTTTTCCCCTTTTGTGATGCTTGTTCAGCAATTTCGAGTTCTAACGGTTTGTTCTTCTCAAAGAACTCATGCAATCTAAGCAAGCTTAGTAACCCAATAGTTCCTTCGAATTAGTATCAAATTAAAAAAAATCTCTTTGACTCATTCTAACATATTATATACAGCTAGTTGAAGATGTCTTACCTAGGGAAAGAAGTGAAGAAGAAGGCGCTGACACTGTCGCCGTCGCAGGTGGGGAGGAACGAGGAGGAGAGGAGAAGAGAAAGGATTGAGGTTGAAGACGATGAGGAGAGGAGAAGAGAAAGGATTGAGGTTGATGACAAGGAGAGGAGAGGGGATTGAAGGAGGGGATTGAAGAACCAACAATTAGGGATTTGAAATTTATTTAATTTGGGGAAGAATTTGGCTGAGAGGAAGAGAAGTCTTCCTTTTATTTGTTTTGTTTTTAATGGCAGTTAACAAAAGTTAACAAAGAGTGCTGTTACCGTTATCATCAGGGATGTACGGAGTGGTTTGTAATCTTTAAGGGTCTAGTTAAAAAGAAAATATATCTATTAAAAATAATTTTTTATTTTCGAAAATAGATTAAAATCTGCCACATGTCCTTATCGAAACGCGCCACGTGGGGTATGTAATTGTGCATACCCAACAAGGGGCAGCACCGAAGTCCTCACCATATTATAATTTAGGTGAGCACTTCGGTGTTGCCCCTTGTTGGGCATGCACAATTACATACCCCACGTGGCGCGTTTCGACAGAGACATGTGGCATATTTTAATTTATTTTTGAAAATAAAAAATTATTTTTAATAAATATATATTTTTTATTAGACCCTTAAAGATTACAAAATACTCCATACATCCCTGATGATAACGGGTAACGACACTCTTTGTTAACCCTAGAATTAAAAACAAAACAAACATAACGAAGACTTCTCTTACTCTCTTCAAAACTTTCTTCCCCAAATTAAATAAATTTTAAATCCCTAATTGTTGGTTCCCCAATCCCCAACTTCAATCCCCTCCCCTCTCCTCTCCTTTTCTCGTCATCAACCTCAATCCTGATTCACCATCAGAAAAAGCATGAGACTAATACTTAAATAATTAAAACTGTGAGACTATTACTCCAAGATTAGGATGTGTCATGGTAATCCAATTAATAATTACAAATATAGATGAGCCATTAGAAATGTAAGCTTCACTGCGAGTGCAGAAAAAGCGCACCCATTGGTTTGTGTGGCCTTTTGTAGTCCAAGTATGCATTCAAACAGAACATAAATTGGATTGCGAAGATAGTAGCTAAGAGAAATCATACGATAAAACTGCAAAAAAGCATTAGTCACTTTGCGACTGCGAAAGTAGAGAGGGGAAAGCAAAACTCGACGTGCAATTTAATGGAATCTATTTTTTATTTATTCTTTTATGTATAAGTAATGTACATGAATTAGATGGTATTGATCAATCCAGGTATAAGAAGTAGAAGCCACCAAACTAAAAATATTTGGCAATTTCCAAGTAAGGGTCAGTTGAATTCAGTCATAAAAATTGGTAAAAATGGCGGTCCTCTGGAACACGAACTCGTTCGCTGTAAGCTATGCATTCATACATGCCGGCGCCACATCCAGTATGAAGCTTGCCACATTGGACATCTCCCACCGCTTTTTCTGCACTCGCAGTGATACACATTCACAAGATTCAAGTAACCTTGTCATCATATATAGAAGCAAAAGGTATCATACTATGCAGCCACATCATACAGACGGTGATCGTAAGTGACATGTAAAAGCATTTTATGAATTCAGGATTGAGGTTGATGACGAGGAGAGGGAGGAGAGGGGAGGAGAAGAGAAAGGAATGAGGTTGATGAAGAGGAGAGGAGAGGAGAGGAGAGGGAATTAAAGTTGGGGATTGAGGAACTAACAATTAGGGATTTGAAATTTGTTTAATTTGGGGAAGAAAGTTTGGAAGAGAGGAAGAGAAGTCTTTGTTATGTTTGTTTTGGTTTTAATCCCAGTTAACAAAGAGTGCCGTAACCTGTTATCATAGGGGTGTACGGAGTATTTTGTAATTTTTAAGGGTCTAATAAAAAAAGAAAATATATTTATTAAAAATATTTTTTATTATAAAAAATAGATTAAAATCTGCCACGTGTCCCTATCGAAACGTGTCACGTGGGGTATGTAATTGTGCATACCCAACAAGGGGCAGCACCGAATCATTTACCTATAATTTAATGGTCAAAAGTAATTTTTGGTCACTGAATTCAACCTCGTACAATTTTGGTTGCTGTACTCAGTTTTAGTAGAATTTGGTCACTGTACTCAACATAAATCATGGATTTCGGTTCGTGGGTTAACCCAATAAAGTGAAGAACAACATGTCTGTTTGTGAGCATTAGACATCGTCCAGTGGACCCCACAGGAAGTGGGTGTATCCCGTTTCGCCCGGATTCGTTGAAAAGCGAACCCGTCTGCGCGTAGTACAGGTTAAACTACAAATTAAAATAATGCTCCACAATACCTAAATCCAAAATTTTCTAATAAATTGAAATACCCAAATCCTGTAACATAATTTTTTTAGTAGTGGGAATAAACAAAAGTTTAAAAAGTGAAAATACGGAAAAAGTTAAAAAAACCAATACAAATATTTTTAGGTTGGGGAATTTAGGATTTAGATGTGTTTGGTGATGTGGAGTACTATTTTAATTTGTAGTTTAACCGTTCCAGACATAGATGGGTTGGCTTTCTAACGGATCCGGACGAAATAGATACACCACTTCCTATGAGGTCCATCTGATGTGTCACTCTCATAGACAGACACATAGTGCCTTACTTTGTAGGTCGACCTACGAACCGAAATCCATGATTTGTGTTGAGCACAGAGACTGAAATCTATTGAAATTGGGTACATTGATCAAAATTCAGGTTAGGTTGAGAGACCAAAAATTGCTTTTGACCATAATATAATCCAATGCATACATTGCAATTTTGCAGCTAATTGCATTCATGGGAAATTTGCATAGAAAATTTTCTTTACTAATCGTGCACATTTTCATCTCTCTGGAATCGGAATCACATTGGAATACAAAAGAAAGTCCAAGAAATAAAATATTTATTTTGGGTGGGAACGAAGATTATCACTCCAACTTTTGCACAACATATTTAATTTCTTTCGCTTTTCAATATAATCAGCACACTAATTGCAGGGCTGTAGTGGAGAACCACAAAGACAATCATTTCCCTCAAAGGCACTAGCTGGAAATTTCGTTGCTGGTAGCTGCCCACATAGATGATTATAGCTCAGATTCAAGCTCTTCAACCCTGAAAATCCCACAGGAACCTTCCCAAAGATCAAGTTCCTTGACAAATCCAGGTGCTCTAGAGAAGTAGGGATTCTCAAACTCCCAAGATCGAATTTTAGCTGGTTTCCTGAAATCAAGAAACCAACCAAACTTTCAGTTTTGTTAAGTAAACTTACAGGGCTGCCTGACACTTGATTCTCCGAAAGATCGATGTACTCAATGCGATATGTATCCACAGGCTTCCAGTCATCCAACTTGATCTTGATCCCGCATTTGGCAAGCTTGAGGGACTGAGTAATACCAGAGGAAGTGACCCTGCTTGGTATTTGCTTGAGATGGAAGTAATTGTAAGACAAATCCAGTGACAAAAACTGTGCATTCATTGTGGGAAAGCGATCCACAAGAGAGTTATGCGATAGGTCAAGGTTGTATATCTTCGTTAGGTTGGAAAATGATTTTGGCACAGTTCCTGTGAAGTTGTTCCATGAAAGATCAAGTGCTTCTAGCTGGGAAAATCTACCAATAAAATCCGGAATACTTCCTGTGAGTGCATTGTTAGATAGCGCAATCAAAGCCAGGTTTGGTGCTAGTGAAGCTAATGAAGATGGTATTGAACCATGGAACTTGTTGTGTGAAATATCAAGAGTTAAAAGTTCTCTAAGTGGAGTGAAGATTTCAGGTATGGTACCAGAAAGCTGGTTATGGTGTAGGCTCAAGGTACCCAACTTCTTTAGCTTGGCAATCCCTATTGGTATTGAGCCAGTGAAGGAATTCCTACCCAAACTAAGCTCACCCAACTTGGTTAACTTGGATATTGAACTTGGTATTGGACCAGTGAACTGGTTACCTTCCAAGTTGAGTTGTTCAAGCTTAGGTAAGTTGCCTATGTTGGTGGGTAATTGACCTGAAAGCCTAGAGTTGTGTATGTAAAGATATTTAAGCTTTGGTAACCCGAATACGAAATCCGGGAACGGACCGGTGAGGTTCTTGAGGTTGTCAAATGTAATAAGGTCAAGATGTTGGAGTTTTACAAGAGACGGTGAGATTGTACCGGACAAGAAGGTATCCAAGTCCTTGAAGTAGGCATGTAAGGATATGGCCCTGACCCGGTTCTTCTTGTTGCAAAATACACCTTCCCATGAGCAACAATTTGTACCCGGTTTCCAGTTTTTTAGCATGCCGGACGGGTCATGGGTTATGCCCGATTTGAATGCGAGGAGACCCGTTTCGTCATCCAGGTGGCAGGCAGCTGAAATGAGCTTGAGAGAGTGTAAGGTGAGTATAGAAAGGAAGAGTATGGAGAGCAGCTTCATTGTAAATTGTCAATAGATCAGGGACGAGTAGAGGAGAAGGAAAGGAACGGTTATAGAATTGTTGATTACCACTAGAGATGGATATAAATATTCCATTTAGTGTAAATGATCATGTGAGTTTGTATCGATCTCGCAATATATTTTTGGTGCATTCATTAAGATGGGAAGTATCCAGGTAGGCAGCAATGCGTCTGGACACATTGAGTATGGTGTACTTGACTTCAAATGCATATGTTCGACACTAAATGTGGCATGGCTCTATAAACTACAAATATGAGTACGCATTGCATTTGACCACTTCTGGTCAAGCTCGTACGGCTACTCGTGAAGGTTTTTAGTTGTGATTGGGATTTTCTAGAATAGAACTGAGTGCTTTTTATCTGTCAATCACTAATATTATAGAGGGTTGGTCCAAGTGGTAAGTGATTTAGTTCCGCATAAAAAATTTCTATTAGAAGACTCACTCACTATAATTAGATGTGCGACCGGATCGAATCCAAATTAGTGAAGGCAAAACTCCGGATTATAAAGCAAAAAAACATC
The DNA here is from genome assembly GCA_028386065.3 of Turnera subulata. NCBI lineage: Eukaryota > Viridiplantae > Streptophyta > Magnoliopsida > Malpighiales > Passifloraceae > Turnera > Turnera subulata. The sequence continues at coordinate 17,369 of JAKUCV010001386.1, forward strand.
ATCAGATTAACTTTTTTGGTGACATGGTCACTCTATTATGACCAAAAGGTATTCCTCCGTATACAGTATTAATGCTGGTCGTTTTGCATCAAATTGCTCTGCCATGGCAGAAATGGCCCATCTTAAAGCGATAAGGTTAGCTTCGTTTTTTTTTTTGCTCATGCCATATATACAATGTTAGCACATTTCCCATATCTCCTGAACCAATATTTTATTTGATCGAGAATAAGATATTTCTTTTATAAATTATCTCAATTTCTCTGGAACTCGAATCACATGGAAAGTACAAATGAAAATCCAAGAAAGTATCTGGATTTTTGGTAGTGACAAATAACAGTAAATGTCAATTCGGTGTGCAACCAAATCCATTTTCTAATATTATACCTCCAACTTACACATCACATTTCCGGCACTTTTTTGGTTTACAATACCTTTATTTCAGTTTACTACAATCGGAAACTAAGCTTTGCAGCGGTGTAGTGGAGAACCACAAAGGCAGTCATTGCCAAGAAACGCACCGGCAGGAAACTTTGTTGCCGGTAGCTTCCCACACAGATGATTATTACTCACATTCAAGCTCTTCAGCTGGGAGACATCTGCCGGAACCTTACCAAAGACCAAGTTTCTTGACAAATCCAGGTGCTCTAGAGAAGTAGGGATTCTCAGGCTCCCAAGATCAAACTTAAGCTGGTTTCCTGAACTCCAAAACCCAACCAAATGTTCTGTCTTTTTAATTAAACTTACAGGACTGCCTGATATCTCGTTATCCGAAAGATCAATCTCCTCAATGAGAGATGGATCCTTAGGCTTCCAGTCATCCAAGTTCATCTTGATCCCACATTTGGCAAGCTTGAGTGAACGAAGCATACTAGATGAAGTCACAGAACTTGGTATTCCCTTGAGATGGAAGTCATTGTAAGACAGATCGAGTTCGATAAACTCTGCATTAGTCATTGTAGGAAAAGGATCTACAAGGAAGTTATGTGATAGGTCAAGGGAGTATATCTTCATGGTAGAGAAGGTGCTTGGCACAGTCCCTGTGAAATTGTTCCACGAAAGATCAAGTCTTCCCAGTACCTCAAATTTAGCAAGAAAATCAGGAATTCTTCCCGTAAGTTCATTATGAGACAGTACCATACGGTATAGGTTTGGTGCTAGTGAATAAAATGAAGATGGTATGGAACCATGAAATCTGTTGTGTGAAAGTTCAAGAGTTTGAAGTCTTGTGAGTTTAGAAAAGACATCAGGAATGGTACCAGAAAGTTGGTTATGTTCTAGATACAAGTCTTTCAACTTCTTTAGCTTGCCAATCCCTAGTGGTATTGAGCCAGTGAAGTAGTTCCCGGCTAAATTAAGATAAGTCAACTTGGATAACTTGGATACTGAACTTGGTATGGGACCAGTGAACCGGTTCCCTTCCAAGTCAAGTGCTTCAAGTTGGGCTAAGTTGCCTATATTTGTGGGTACTTGACCCGAAAGAGTACACTTGTTTATATTAAGATATTTCAGTTTTGGTAACCCAAAAATGAAATCCGGGAATGGACCAGTGAGGTCTCTAAAGTTGGTAAAACTAAGAACCTCAAGAAATTGGAGTTTTACAAGGGAGGGCGAGATTGTACCCGTCAGGAAGGCATCCGGGTCACCGGGGTACCCTAATAGGGATAAGCCGGTGACCCGGTTCTTCTTATTGCATTGTACATCCTTCCATGAGCAGCAATTTGTGCCCGGCTTCCGGTCACTAAGCATGCCTGAGGGGTCCTTGGTGATGCCGGATTTGAATGCGAGGAGGCCTGTTTCATCATCTGGGTGGCAGGCAGCTGATATGAGCTTGAAAGAGTGTAGGGTTATGAGTATAGAGAGGAAGAGTGTGGAGAGTAACTTCATTGTAGCTTTTCTGCTTTGCTAAGTATAGAAATGCCAATTGTAATGGAATGAATGTGGAAGAGAAGCAGGCAGCTGGGTTATATTGCCAATGGACACGTAAATTTTTTGAACCTATTGTGCATTAAAATAAGAAGTATCCGGACGGCCAACCAACGCAATCTATGTCCACTTGACCTCAAAAGGGTATGAGTACATGGACAATATGCATATTTTTTTTTTTTTGAACATAACAATATGCATATTTTGTTATTTTATGTATACATATATGTGTATGGGTGTGCTGTTGGAAATTGGAATCAACCACTATGAGCATTGGTCAAGTTTGTAAAGTTTCTCTTTCTTTTTCAAGCGTAGAGCATTTTTCTTTATCAATGAGAACTTTTGATTTAATAACAAAAGTATCTAATGTGGAAAGCTTCATATTTATATATTAAAATATTTTTTGGCGAATGAAACGCTGGACACTCACAACTGGTGCACCCACGTATACCCCACCTACAGCATCCTAAGTGGGTCTCGTGGCATTAGATTTCACACCTCAAAACATCATATAATGTCCATTTTTTATATCTTTAATTTTCATTGGTCCTTAAATTTCTAAAATTAAGTAATTTACCCTAATATTATCAAATTATACATTTGAGTTTTTTAGCATTAAAAAAAAATTTTAGTTGTTTTACCCCATTTCTTATCTAATTATAGATATTTTAGGTTCTTTCAAATCATAACTTTAACAGAAAAAAAAAGATTAACGTTTCACTAAACATTCCAATAAAAAGTTTTCGTAATAAATAATTTTAAAACAAAAGTTAATTATCCTCATGATGTGTTACTTCTTTAATACCAAGATTGAGGCTACAATAACTATTGATTTTGGAGGTCACCAGTGACACTTATAATTGGAAGAAGCATTCAGTTTTGTTGTTTTGATCCATATGTAAACTTCCTTAGGCAAGACATAAAATTTTTTAGTTAATAATAAATCATATTAACTTTTTGTTATTCTAATATTTATTTTTTTTTGTCGAAAAAAAAAAGGCATCAGTGGTGTCATCATCGCCCCGTCGGTCCAGGTCCCGGTCAATACCGGTTACATCCTGGCATTAGACCCTCCTCATAGGAGAGAACGCCCAACCGGGGCACCAGCGGACACCCTCACCTGCTACGCGTCATAATACCGGGGAATCACCGGGCTCAACGGCCAGCACCCCACCGTGTGGAAGGCCATATTCGGCCGCATCACACCATGGGGCTTGACTGGAAGCGCCGGGACTCGAACCCGAGTCTTAGAGATGGCAGGTTGAAGGCCTTGCCACTGGGCCACCACCCCCGGTGGTGAATAAGATTATAAATACTTCAACTATCAAAGTCAATAGTATAAAAAACAATTTTTAAAGTAGTGGTCACTTAAGATTTTAAATAAAAGAGCTTTTTTTTAATATTACATATATGTATTACTTACAAAATTTTGATAGGAAAAGAAAATCGTTATGTAAGATTGTTATGTCAAATAAACCTAGTTCGTGAACGTATCGGTATCCCCACACCACCATATGCATCATTTGCAGACACAGTCATTCCAGTTTTCCAGAACCTACCAATATACCTACAATTGTATATATTGCCAGTGACATAACTCCGGCAGCACCACAGCTGCTAGCTAGTACCACCAATAGAGCCCGATGAACACACCCCAACACACATAAGGCAAACCTTATCTTCTTTAAGCTGATCGAATGCTTTAAATTTTTAAATTAAAATTTTCAAAGAAAACAAAAAAAAATAATTAAGAGAATCAATTCTGACAACTTGCTAAATTCTTTTAGTGCAAGAATTCAATCTTCTGTACTACTCCCTCTTAATGAGTACAACTTCTGACCTCTCATTCCACGTATACCCATATATTCCAAAAGCTCCCACATGAAGCAGTGATGATGAGAACAAGTCCCAATAAATCTGACATGTGTTTTCATGGGGTTGCCAGAAATCATTTATCCATATACTATTATACCATCGATCCACAGCAGCAGAGCCTGCAGTCATTCTATCTATAGCCATGACTATTTTTCTTTGTCCAAAATGTAGCCACATGACATGGAAATTAATCTACGAAGCTTTGAAATAGCCGAAGTTAGCATCAGAATGACCCCAATCGCATAACTTAAGACTCGTCCGGAGCGGTGGTAAATTAATCTATGAAGCTTTGAGCCCCGTTTTAATTAAAAAAAAATAATAATAATAACCTATGAAGCTCACTGACATCAAGTGGCCTCCCGGATCCAGCACTGAGGGAAGAAATTATGACAAGTAATTGTTTGTTAAATATCCAACACTAGTTGGTTGAATGATTTCTTAATTTCTAGCTATTGATTATTTTGTATGCCTATGTAAATGCATTAATTTTTCATGGTATAATAATGCCAAGCATTTAAACATTCTTATTTGAGTTTTTTCATTTTTAATTCAGGTTCTACACAACTTCTCTGTGTAAATGAGTTATGCTCAATTTCAACACAATCCGCATATATAACGACATTGCCTGCTACTGTACATATTACTGTTTCTAGTGTATTCTCTCCCTGCTTCTCAGCTTTTATAAATCATATCAATAAAAAGATTTAAGTTATTTCGTTTATAAATCAAATCAACTGCTCTGGAATTAAAATCACATCGAAGTAGAAATAAAACTCCTTACATTTTTATTTTTGGTGGTGACAAATAACATGCTCAAACCAATAAAAGTACATGTCAATTTGGTGTGCTACCAAATCAATTTTTTCTCACGTTATGACCTCCAAGTTGCACATTCACATTTATGGCCATTTTGGTTTTCAAACGTCCCTTTACTGCAATCGGAAACTAAGCTTTGCAGCGGTGTAGTGGAGAACCACAAAGGCAGTCATTACCAAGAAAGGCACTCGCAGGAAACTTTGTTGCCGGTAGCTTCCCACACAGATGATTATTACTCACATTCAAGCTCGTCAGCCGGGAAACATCTGCCGGAACCTTACCAAAGATTAAGTTTCTTGACAAATCAAGGTGCTCTAGATAAGTTGGGATTCTCAAGCTCCCAAGATCAAACTTAAGCTGGTTTCCTGAACTCCGAAAAACAACCAAAGTTCCTGTCTTTCTAAGTAAACGTAGAGGACTGCCTGATATTTCATTATCCGAAAGATCAATCTCCTCAATGAAAGATGGAGCCTTAGGCTTCCAGTCATCCAAGTTCATCTTGATCCCACATTTGGCAAGCTTGAGTTTACGAAGCATACTAGATGAAGTGGCAGAACTTGGTATTCCGTTGAGATGGAAATCATTACAAGACAGATCGAGTTCGAAAAACTCTGCATTAATCATTGTAGGAAAAGGATCTACAAGGAAGTTATGTGATAGGTCAAGGGCGTATATCTTCAGGGTAGAGAAGGTGCTTGGCACAGTCCCTGTCAAATTGTTCCAGGAAAGATCAAGTGTTCCTAGTACCTCAAACTTACCAAGAAAATCAGGAATTCTTCCCGTAAGTTCATTATGAGACAGTACCATACGGTGTAGGCTTGGTGCTAGTGAATACAATGAAGATGGTATGGAACCATGAAATTTGTTGTGTGAAAGATCAAGAGTTTCAAGCTTTGTGAGTTTAGAAAAGACTTCAGGTATGGTAGCTGAAAGTAGGTTATGTTCTAGATACAAGTGTTTCAACTTCGTTAGCTTGCCAACCCCAAGTGGTATTGAGCCACTGAAGAAGTTCCTAGTTAAGCTCAGGAAAACCAACTTGGTTAACTTGGATATTGAACTTGGTATGGGACCAGTGAACCGGTTCCCTTCCAAGTTAAGTGATTCAAGTCGGGTTAAGTTGCCGATATTGGTGGGTAATTGACCCGAGAGCGTACAGTTGTATATGTTAACATATTTCAGGTTTGGTAACCCAAAAATGAAATCCGGGAATGGACCAGTGAGGTCTCTAAAGTTGGTGAAACTAAGATCCTCGAGAAATTGGAGTTTTACCAGGGAAGGTGAGATTGTACCCGTCAGGAAGGCATCCGGGGCACCCGGGTACCCTAATAGGGACAAGCCGGTGACCCGGTTCTTCTTATTGCATTGTACATCCTTCCATGAGCAGCAATTTGTACCTGGCTTCCAGTCACTAAGCATGCCCGACGGGTCATGGATAATGCCCGATTTGAATCCCAGAAGACCTGTCTCATCATCTGNCAAGTCGGGTTAAGTTGCCGATATTGGTGGGTAATTGACCCGAGAGCGTACAGTTGTATATGTTAACATATTTCAGGTTTGGTAACCCAAAAATGAAATCCGGGAATGGACCAGTGAGGTCTCTAAAGTTGGTGAAACTAAGATCCTCGAGAAATTGGAGTTTTACCAGGGAAGGTGAGATTGTACCCGTCAGGAAGGCATCCGGGGCACCCGGGTACCCTAATAGGGACAAGCCGGTGACCCGGTTCTTCTTATTGCATTGTACATCCTTCCATGAGCAGCAATTTGTACCTGGCTTCCAGTCACTAAGCATGCCCGACGGGTCATGGATAATGCCCGATTTGAATCCCAGAAGACCTGTCTCATCATCTGGGTGGCAGGCAGCTGATATGAGCTTGAAAGAGTGTAGGGTTATGAGTATAGAGAGGAAGAGTGTGGAAAGTAACTTCATTGTGGGTTTTTTGTTTTGCAAGGTAGGGGACTGTCAATTGTAATGGAATGAGTGTGGAAGAGATCGCAGGTAGCTGGGTTATATTGCCAATGGATATGTACATTAATTTTTGAATGTATGCGCCTTAAAATAAGAAGTATGCGGACAGCCAACCAATTTAATCTATGCCCACTTGACCTCAAAGGGGTATGAGCATATGAACACTATGCATATTTTGTAAGGTTTCTCTTTCCTTTTTTAGTGTAGAATCTATTTCTTGTCAAAAAAAATGAGCACTTTTATTTCAATAATTAATTATCTAAATTGGAAAGCTCTTATTTTATACATTTAAATAATTTTCTCTTGTACACCTGCTCGGCCGGGTTGGGTGAAACTCAATTGTGATGGTGTAGTTGCGGCCCATGAGTGAAAGGCAGCTGCTGTTGGGGTGTTAAGAGGAACTGCAGGGGTGTGGAGTGGATCCGTAGTTTTGTTCTGCATATTGATAGGTGTTCTGTGTTGAATGCACAGCTTCGGGGTCTGTTTGTGGGATTACAAGTGGCATTTGATTTGGGTTTCCGACAGGTGGAGGTGGATTCACTTGAAATTGTTTGAGAGCTGCAGCGGCTTCAATATTCCTGGTTGTGCTCTTCTCCGCACGGTGAATGAGCTACTTGGTCAACCTTGGACTTCGTTAAACTCATGTCATCCGTGAATCCAATTCCTGTGCCGATTGATTTTGGCCAAACGTGTGTTCCAATTCCCTCTTGGTATCACTACTTTGCAAGAAGTTCCCTCTCAGGCTGTCTTGGGGTGGTTGTGAATGATCTAAATAATGTTGTTTGTTCTCCCTCTAATGTAGTATAACGTCACCCTAAAAAAATTTAATAATTTTCTCTCCATAAAAGAAATTATTGAGGGAAAATGCAATATCATTCGTATAATTTAGTGTAGACTACAAAAATCAAAATTAAAACCTGGCCTAAGAATTCGCAATACCGTTCGTTCGACCCTTTAACTGTCGGATCCAGTAGCAGAAGGTTGCTCGAGCTGTTCAATTATCGAACAAACTCTTAGTTTATTCACTCTATATTCTTGCCATATTATACGAAATTAAGAGAGTCATCGAGTGCCTTTAAATTTCTTTAAATAAAGCTTGTTAAAGATTAAAAAACTAATTTAAGAGATTCGAATCCCGACAACTTCCTAAATTTAGTGCAATAATACATCTTATATTATTCTCTTTAAAAATATACATCGCATACATGTTAATCAGAAGTGTACCACTCCTCATTCCACTTCAGGATCCAAAATATTCCATAAGCTCCCACTTGAAGCTGTGATGATGAAACATGCCCCAATAAATCTGACATGCCCTCTTGGCTTATTATTGCTATATTAAGAAAAGGAAATGAAAAACTTATTCTGACGCATATCTAGTTGTCCAGATTAAGAATAATCACGAGACATGAATCTAGCAACTCGATCTGTGTCGTTACAGGCGAGCCATCAAACCTGACGATGACTAGTTTTCTTTGTCCACAATGTAGCCACTTGAGATGGATAGGGACAAAATCAAAAGAAGAAAGAAAGGCACAAACTTCTGTGAACAATTTTATTCTAGCAAAGCAACCTCACAACCTTGGGGTTCGACCAAAAAAAAACCTCATCCTGGGAAGCTCAGAGCGGATAGGAAAATATGGTCAAACATAGACAGCTATTTAAAGATTATTTTATACGACACTCCAACGTTAAGGTAGGTCTCATATACATATATATATAATATATGTATTATGGAGAGATGAGCATGATGCTCATCATTATAGTAAAAGAAGTTCCAACATTATTATTTTAGACCACATGGTGATTCAGGAAATCTAAGCCAATATGGCTAATTAAAGCGACAATATTAGGCAAATCTAGGACATTTTTTAAATGATGTGCAATCTATGCTAGATAGTTTTTTTTAAAAAATGTAATATTATAATTCCTATTATCTTTCCAATTATAGGATTTTGGAGGTATGTAAAGCTAGATATATATACTTATATTATATAGCCGCCACAATACTTTATACATACAGAGGTGCTTTCTAAATCCCTTTTTGTGTCGCTTTTGGTCAACATGTGTGACAGAAAAAAATAGAAAAAGAAAAGCATTAGGTAGCTCTCGCCTTTATTTGACAGATTCCCTAGTTTATAAAGGGTTGCCCCCATATTGTCATTTTGGATGGTAATGTATGATCAACTTGTTAAACTTTAGTTAATCACCATTTGTATTACGCTTCTGAGAGTTAGTCAAAAGGAGAACGTATAGTCCATAGTGGGGATTGACACATCAAAACCGAATCTCCACATAATGACATTTTCCCCCTCTCATGCCAAACGAAGATTTCTTAACTTATAAGTTTATAAAACTTAGTCCCTGGGTCTTCAATCATCATTAGTTTATAAAACTTCTATGTTATATTGTTATTGTTATTTTGGAAATTGCTTCTTTCTTGTTAGATCGACAAGAAATGGGTATATGATGATGATTAAAAAGGAGGAAGCCATCCTTTAGGATCTTTGAATACTGTCCTCAGCAAAATATTTTTATCATCGTACAAAGTTTTTTTTCCCAAGAAGCATACTCTTCTTTCCATAAACAAAAGTAAAACTACCCAAAAGTGATCTAATAATAATCGAGAAGCCTAGTCGAGAATCAGACAAGACCCATGCTATGCATATAATGTTTTAAGTAGGAGAGACCTTCAATTATTTTTAAATCTTGGAGATGGGGTCTAATTTTTAATTCAAAATCATTTGGTTGAAAATAATGAGAATTTCTTAATATATGATAAATTTTAAACTCGCCAAATAATTTATACTTGTCTAAATTGTAGTAGTCAACACTAATAATGTTATATGAGGATTTTTATTAATAACATATACGAATATATTATTTCTACAATCAGGGGGTCAAATACCTATTGCAACGTCTGAATAGAGTTCTCCAGAAATCGGGCTTGATATGGTAACCACCCCGTTTGGATGTCACAGTTAGCGGTGCGACACATGCTAAGAGCAATACGAACAATATTGGGAATCTCATTTTTGGTGCCATCTTCTCACTTTTGCTAGCCTCTAATGAAGTGCAAGATGTACCTTTACAATGATGGTGTGTTTCTGCTGTTGTTCCACTTAAATATACAAGCTTGTTAATGGTATGAGGCGTTGCGTTTTCAATAATCCCTTTTATTGTTCTTTATTGTAAGGGTTTAGGAAACGAAATGAAATAAATAATTGAACTGTTTTGTCCCGGTTCATTTATTGTCATACGGGGAGTAACAATATTGAGAGATCCCATCATCTCTACAAGTCAAAAATATTTTTCTATTAGAAAATAATAAAAAAATAAACGAATGTCAACGATAACGAGAGCAGAAACCGTATCTGCGAGAATATTCTCATTGTTTCCAAGGCGTATCATCATTGCTTTACAATTTCTTACAGTTCAACGCGGCTGAGCTTCATAACCAATTGCGATGTGTCCTTTGTTGTTGTGTTCCGCTCCCTATCGAAGCTGAGTAGAATTTATAGTTTTTGATTAGTACTATCCAACTCACTTTTCTATCTAAATTTTTGTTAATTTGGAGAAAACAATGGCTAATCAGTGTGACATAGAATCTCCACTTCCAAATGGTATATTATACACAATTAATTATTCGAAAGATACTAAGGCTATTAAATGCTTTCTCGACTACTCTTGACCAAGTTGTTTAGAAGTTATGACTTAAGCATCGAAAAAAAATGACAAATAATGTAGTACAAAATCTAAATTAAGGTCATTAGAAGATACCGATCGAAAGCAAAGACAAATTTATATAATTTTGTAGTCGACTCCCCAACCATTGGCACAATTTGGTTTGCAAAGAACTAAACTCTCCATCCAAATAGCTACACTATAAGTCATAGAATATGGATAAAATATAAAAAAAAGGTCCAACTACGTAAACTGGAAATGCATCATAATTATGTCGAGAAACTAGGGCGCCGGATCCGTTGTAAGTTGTTGTGTGTAATTTAATGTCTTTCATACGTGTTGTATTATCAAGGTAGTCTTCTCTTCACCTTTTAGTATAGTATACCACTTAATTTTGCAAGAACTAATCAAGCATCTCCTCCAAACAGTTACAAGGTTAGACTATATTTTTGGAAAAAACATAAAAACAATATTGAGCCAAGAAAATTACAGCATTCGTCATTTTGATTAGAATAACTAATTATAGTTATTGTTTCGATAAAAGTATAGCTATATAAAAAAATTTTGCCACATTTGACATGAGGATAATTACGATTTAATGAATTGGAGGAAGTGTTCCTCTCAAGATATGCACTATTCGCACTAGTCTCGGGTCAGAATGCAACGAAGTCACTTACGATTAAATTGTGCATTACCAAAATAATGTAGTAAGATTTAGTAAGATTTGTAACCGTGGCAACCAAAATTGATAGAGAGGGGTGAAAATCATTTCACTCAATATTTCTATTTTGCTCTCGCCTGATGCCACAAATCCATCCTTCTCACAGGCCACGACTCTTCCTTAAAAAATAAAAGAAATTTCGAGGAAGAAATAACTACCTCCTCTCGAAATTGAATTTTTTTTCAATATCAACACATATAGCCTGAATCGTACAGGCAACGGCCAAATCATTCGGAAGGCCACTCAGGGGTCAGTCGGGACTCACGCTGTGCTCCTTGTGTCATGAGTAGAACTCTAGGTATATAGATTGAATTCTTTCTACAATTTGGAGATAGGGTACAATTTTTAATTTAAAAACCATATGGCGTGAGAAATAATAATAACTTCATAAAATACGATTAGTTTTTACTAGGTGAATAAACAATGTCTATGTGTCTAAATTGTGAGAGACCACATTGATATTCTATTGGTGGAACCAAATTAGAGGTTGCACCGTAGGATTTCCCTGAATTGAACGACACCCACTAATATTCTTTCAAAACAAAGTCAACGACAAACAATACAACTTGTGTTGCTTAACTTTTCTTTCTCAAATTGGTAGGACTTAGCGGTGCTCTCTCTCATTGCACACTTTAAATGTTAGTTTCACTTTGGCGATGAGGTGACCCTTCCACCTTGCAAAACGTCTGCCCTGAGAGACCTCGTACGCGAATCCTTCGTTACATACTTCTCCCATACGGTCGAGTTGAGCGCAGCACTTCTCTGCTATAGATGGATTTTATTGATAACATACTCGAATATACTATTTCCACAATTATGGGTCAAATACCTATTGCAATGTCTGAATAGACTTCTCCAGAAATCGGGCTTTATATGGTGACCACCCCGTTTGGATGTCACAGTTAGCGGTGCGACACAAGCTAAGAGCAATAGGAACAATATTGGGAATCTCATTTTTGGTTCCATCTTCTCACTTTTGCTAGCTTTTAATGAAATGGAAGATGTACCTTTACAATGATGGTGTGTTTTCGATGTTGTTCCACTTAAATACCCAAGCTTATTAATGGTATAAGGCGTTGCGTTTTGAATAATCCCTTTTATTGTTCTTTATTGAGAATTTTATCTACCTACAAGTTAAGAAACTTTTATGGGATTAGAAAATGATATGAAATAGATAATTGAACTGTTGTGTCCCGGTTCATTTATTATCATGCGTGGAGTAACAATATTGAGAGATCCCATCATCTCTACAAGTCAACAACATATGCGTGGATTAATAATATTGAGAGATCCCATCATCTCTACAAGTCAACAACATTTTTCTATTAGAAAATAATAAAAAATAAACGAATGTCAACGATAACGGGAGCAGAAACCGTATTTGCGAGAATATTCCCATTGTTTCCAAGGCGTACCATAATTTCTTTCCAATTTCTTATAGTTCAACGCGGCTGAGCTTCATGACCAATTGCGATGTGTCCTTTGTTGTTGTGTTCCGCCCCCTATCGAAGGCGAGTAGAATTTATAGCTTTTGATGAGTACTATCCAACTCACTTTTCTATCTAAATTTTATTGATTTGGAGAAAACAGTGGCTAATCATTGTGACATATAATCTCCATTTCCAAGTGGTATATTAAACACAATTTGTTATTCGGAAGATACTAAGGGTACTAAATGCTTTCTCGACTACTCTCAACAAAGTTTTTTAGAAGTCCTGTCCTAAGCATCGTAAAAAAATGACATATAATGTGGTACAAAATCTAAATTAAGGTCATTAGAAAATACCGATTGAAAGCAAAGAGAAATTTATATAATTTTGTAGTCGAGTCCCCAACCACTGGCACAATTTGGTTTGCGAAGAACTAAATTCTCCATCCAAATAGCTACACTTTAAATCATAGAACATGAATAAAATATATAAAAAAAACAGGGTCCAACAACGTAAACAGGAAATGCATCATAATTATGTCGAGAAACTAGGGCGCCGGATCCGTTGTCCGTTGTTGTGTGTAATTTAATGTCTTTCATACGTACTGTATTATCAAGGTAGTCTTCTGTTCTCCTTTTAGTATACCACTTAATTTAGCGAGAACTAATCAAGCATCTCCTCCAAACAGTTACAAGGTTAGACTACATTTTTGGAAGAAACAGAAAAACAGTATTGTGCCAAGTCCATTACAGCATTCGTCATTTCGATTAGAATAACTAAGTTATAGTTATTGTTACGATAAAAGTATAACTATATAAAAATTTTGCGACATTTGACATGAGGATAATTACGATTAAATGAATTGGAGGAAGTGTTCCTCTCATGATATGCATTATTCGCACTTGTCTTGGGTGAGAATGCAACGAAGTCACTTACGATTAAGTTGTGCATTACCAAAATAATTTAGTAAGATTTGTAACCCTGGCAACCAAAATTGATAGAGAGGGGTGAGAATCATTTCACTCAATATTTCTATCTTGCTCTCGCCTGATGCCACAAATCCATCCATCTAGCAGGCCTCAACTCTTCCTTCAAAAATAAAAAAAATTTCGAGGAAGAAATAAGTACCACCCCTCGAAATTGAATTTTTTTTCAATATTCAGCACATATGGCCTGAATCGTGCAGGCAACGACCAATTCATTCGGAAGGCCACTCAGGGGTCAGTCGGGACTCACGCTCTGCTCCTTGTGTCATGAGTAGAACTCTAGGTTTATAGATTGAATTATTTCTACAATTTGGAGATAGGGTACAATTTTTAATTTAAAAACCATATGGCGTGGGAAATAATAATAACTTCATAAAATACGATTAGTTTTTACTAGGTGAATAAACAATGTCTATGTGTCTAAATTGTGAGAGACCATATTGATATTATGGTGGAACCAAATTAGAGGTTGCACCGTAAGATTTCCTTTAATAGAACGACACCCATTATTATTCTTTCAAGAAAAAGTCAACGACAAACAATACAACTTCTGTTGCTTAACCTTCCTTTCTAAAATTGGTAGGACTTAGCGATGCTCTCTCTCGTTGCACACTTCAAATATTAGTTTTGCTTTGGCGATGAGGTGACCCTTCCACCTGGCAAAACGTCTGTCTTGAGAGACCTCGTACGCGAATCCTTCGTTACATACCTCTCCCATACGGTCGAGTCGAGCGCAACAGTCGTTTGCTATTTATGAATTTTTATTAATAAAATACTCAAATAAACTATTTCCACAATTATGGGTCAAATACCTATTGCAACGTCTGAAGAGAGTTCTCCAGAAATCGGGCTTGATATGGTGACCACCCCGTTTGGATGTCACAGTTAGCGGTCCGACACAAGCTAAGAGCAATAGGAACAATATTAGGAATCTCATTTTTGCTGCCACCTTCTCACTTTAGTTAGCCTCCAATAAAGTGGAAGGTGTACCTTTACAACGATGGTGTGTTCTCGCTGTTGTTCCACTTTAATACCCAAGCTTGTTAATGGTATGAGGTGTTGTGTTTTGAATAATCCCATTTATTGTTCTTTATTGAGAATTTCGTCTACCTACAAGTTAAGAAACTTTTAAGGGTTTAGGAAACGATATGAAATAAATAATTGAACTGTTGTGTCCCGGTTCATTTATTGTCATACATGGAGTAACAATACTGAGAGATCCCATCATCTGTACAAGTCAACAATATTTTTGTATTAGAAAATAATAAAAAAAATAAACGAATGTCAACGATAACGGGAGCAGAAACCGTATCTGCGAGAATATTCCCATTGTTTCAAAGGCGTATCATAATTGCATTACAATTTCTTACAGTTCAACATGGCTGAGCATCATGACCAATTGCGATGTGTCCTCTGTTGTTGTGTTCCGCTCCTATCGAAGCTGAGTAGAATTTATAGCTTTTGATGAGTATTTTCCAACTCATTTTTCTATCTAAATTTTATTGATTTGGAGAAAACAGTGGCTAATCATTGTGACACATAATCTCCACTTCCAAATGGTATATTATACACAATTAATTATTCCAAATGGTATGTTTAGAAGTCCTGACTTAAGCATCGTAAATTCTCCATCCAAATAGCTACACTTTAAATCGTAGAATATGGATAAAATATATAAAAAAAAACATGGTCCAACTATGTGAACTGGAAATGCATCATAATTATGTCGAGAAACTAGGGCGTCGGATCCGTTGTCCGTTGTTCTGTGTAATTTAATGTCTTTCATACTTGCTGTATTATCAAGGTAGTCTTCTCTTCTCCTTTTAGTATACCACTTAATTGAGTGAGAACTAATCAAGCATCTCCTCCAAACAGTTAGAAGGTTAGACTACATTTTTGGAAGAAACATAAAAACAGTATTGTGCCAAGACCATTACAGCATTCGTCATATCGATTAGAATAACTAAATTATAGCTGTTGTTACGACAAAAGTATAACTATATAAAAAATTTTGCGACATTTGACATGAGGATAATTACGATTTAATGAATTGGAGGAAATGTTCCTCTCATGATATGCACTATTCGCACTAGTCTCGGGTGATGTGAACACCCAAATTTGACCCACGGAAATTTTACTAAATTAGACTTAGTACATGTGTAGGCTTAGGATCAATGAGATGATTTGGTTCAAGGTTCAAGCATGATATGAATTTTAATTTAGTAGAATTAATGTATTTTGATGACATAAACCTTTTTGCACTTAAATCCTAGGATTAATGAGATGATTTGACCTTAGGATAAAGCATATGATATGGTTTATTTGCATTAAAATATATTTGGGCCTTTTTATTTGTTTTTACCCAATAATAATGAGATGATTTATTCTTGGTTTAGGAATGGATTTAAGGGTCCAAATTAATTATTCTCCAGAGTTTGTCCAGCCCATTAACACATTTGTTGCAGATCAATTTTAGCTCTGATTTTCGTGGAAAATTAGAAATAATTATCATTTAATTAGATTATGTGTTTTTGGTATGTTTTTGGGTGGTAATGGGTATTCTTTTGATTATGGAATGATTTGGGGGAGTGATGATCAAGCAATTGAGTGATTCTGGGTAGATTAGGGGTTGATCACGCAGTAGGATCGAATCAGGCCTGAATTAGGGGGATTGGGGGCTCGAAAAGGAAAGAACGGGTGACACGCGGGGCGACCGGCGGCCATCTCGCGAATACCGCCGGCTGCCGGCGGGCATCCACACATGACCGCCGGCAGTGGCGGTCATGCAGTGGATGACCGCCGGCAATGGCAGTCATCAGCCTCCAGAATCCCCGATTTTTCCCGATTTTGTTTCTTTTTCGATATGCGGTTTTGGACCAGATTTTCGGGCATAATCTTCACCATTAAGCAGGTCCATGCCCCTAGGCTTCCCAGAGCACTATAAATAGAACCCCTCATACACATTTCAAGGGACACACAATTTTTCTCACATACACACCCAAAAGCTCTTCTTGCTTGGAAAAACTCTACATCTCCAAGCTTAGAAATATTTTCTTAGGCAGAAACTCTGGAGGAATTTCATGAGGAGCATCAAGTAGCAGTCTAGCAAGGAGGAATCAAGAGGAGGATCAACCATAGAGCTAAGGAGTGGCAAGAAGGTAGATGTAGAACTCAACCCATTACAAGGAGCTAGAGGAGGGCTACACAAGGTAATCCTAAACCCTTTTGATTGATTCTGGCTGATTGATTGCTGGTGTTTTTGATGATGTAAGTGGCCGATTAGTGCCATGTTTAGAACTACGTGGCTTTGACCCCGATCACTCGGGTACGTAGGTAGTCTCGGTTTCACTCAGGGATGCAAGCCAAGTATTTCTTCTCCCCCCTTTCTTTACTTTCCACACTCTTGCACACTTGCACAAGGCACACTTTGCTCTTTGATTGCACAAGATTTCGACCCAACACGGATGGGTGCCTGACACCTTCCCATCCGTGACGAACCCCCGATCCCATACCTTTGGTTCGCCATGACCGGTTGCCTAAGGAGTCATATGAAGGTTTTCCCAAGTTTTGCCCTTAATAAAACTTGGGTGGCGACTCCAATGTTATGGTATTGACCTGAGGATGAAGGTGAAAGGATTAGGTGAATAGGCCCAAGCGATTTTGGGTCGAGTATTCACAGTTGGCGACTCCACTGGGGAAGTAGTGGGTTTAAGAGACCTTGTGTAATCATAGAGCTTTGTGTGCCTTTTTATTTGTCATCATAAGTGCCCTGCATTCATGATGAATTATGTGAAGCCTTTACCGTAAGAGGGCGAGGGAAGCCAAGTCCACCACATACTTTCTTTAAGTGATGGTGGCTTGTATGAACCCGTTTCTCGATGCTTAGCAATGATGGGGATTAACTGGCCTCGGACCTCACGCGATATCCATTATCACATGTGAGTAGGTCAACCTATTCCCTAGGGGCAGTCTTTTGGCCCCCAACCAGCTGCATACCCTGAGCATCTCATGCATTATGAATCAATAAGTGGTACGTGCATTTGGGTGTATATTGTTGTGAATTCAAGTAATTGCAAATAGAGTGCCTCCATCATATCCTTTACCCCGAAAGAGAGAAGGAGTGATCCCTTGGGTACCCAGAGTTCTCACCCCTACCCCCCTCAATGTCAGAGCAAGATGAGTGAGGATAGCGTTGCCAAGACAAATGTGACCTTGGAATCCCTCCTGCAAGACCCGGTTGTGAGGGATGCATTGATGATTCTCAAACAAGGAATTGCATCCCGTGGGAGTAATGGGGGACAAGCCTCGAAACAAGATGATGATGATGAAGCGACCCGGGGCATTGGTTCGATGGCACAAGGACTCGAAGGAGGGGAGAAGAGACTTAAAAGAGTGAAAGAACTACTAAAGACCATGAAGAGGAATGAAGATGATTGGAACCTAGATCGTCTGTCCTTGTTCTCTGGAGCCCGGTTACCTAATAAGTTCAAGATGCCCGACATCGAGAAGTTCAATGGAACTGGATGTCCCAAAACCCACTTGAAGATTTATGTGAGGATGCTGCAACCTATGTGGATAGGACCAGAATTGATGGTTCAATTATTCCAAAGAATTTTATCAGGGGTAGCCTTGAAATGGTTCACGACCTTAGATGAGAGCAAGGTGAGCAAATGGGAAGATATCTGCAAAGAATTCCTGAATCAATATGGCTACAACACGGAAATAGATGTCACCAAAAGGGACCTAGAAATGACTAAGCAAGGCACTCAAGAAAGTTTTTCAGCTTTCATTTCAAGGTGGCGCAACAAGGCCTCCCAAATGGTAAGCAGACTTGCCGAGGAGGATCAGATACAAATGGTTACTAAGAACCTGCAGCCGGCTTATTATGATCGCATGGTTGGCAACTACTATGCCAACTTCAAAGCCCTCGTCGGGGCAGAGGCACAACTAGAAGACGCCATTAATTCGGGAAAAATCAAGGTTCCAACAGATACCTTGGCATTTAGAAGGAATCCAAGTGCAGCTTTAAGAAAGAAGGCAGCCAGAGTAAATCACATGGCCACTTTTTGGACGAGATCCAAGTAGATACTGCGAGTTCCACCAAATGGTGGGCCACACCACTGACGAGTGCATTCGACTTCGCCACCAGATTCGAGACATGGTGGAACAAAGGAGGATTGTACTACCTGATCAGAATGAAGCCAAAGGAGTTAATCTTACAAAAGAGTTAGACGGGGAAGACTGTTTCATGCTCAGTAGTGACCAAGGAAAAGGGAAAGGGAGATTTGCGAGAATTATCACCCAAGACACCAAGCAGGCGGAAAGAAACTGAGAGTGGCACAAAACGAGCATCGTCTTCAAAACAGATGAGGAGGAAGCCGGCATAGACCCTTTCATAACCTCGAAATCTAAAAACGAATCTGAGATAGATAATGAGTCCAAAGATGTAACTGAGGAATCAAACAATGATCTCCTTAATTTTAGCTTTTCCCACCCTAAGACCCTGGAAGATGATGATGTATTCATATCCCAAAGTAATGAAAGGAGGCACTCTTTTGCTTACTTGGATATTTTCTGTGATAATATTTGTCGCATGCATAATATGTGTGAATGTAATGAGGTGAATGAACTCCCGGATTCTGTCGAAATCAACCTGGGTACTGAAGTTGATCCGAAGATCACAAGAATTGGTACGGCTCTCGACGGTGCAGTTCAAGATGACTTAGCAGCTTTGATCGGGGAATATGTGGACGTGTTTGCATGGTCCTATGAAGATTTGCCAGGTATTGATCCAGCCATCGCTCAGCATCGGATTCCCCTGTTTCCTAATGCCAAACCCGTGAAGCAGAAAGCTCGCCGTCTCCAACCCCAGTGGGCCTTGAAGGTAAAGGAAGAGGTCGAGAAGCAAATTTGGGCAGGGTTTCTAGAAGTGATTGAGTATCCTGAATGGTTAGCCAACATAGTGCCAGTTCCAAAGAAGGATGGGAAAGTGAGATTGTGTGTAGATTACTGAGATTTGAATAAAGCCTGCCCCAAGGATGAGTTCCCACTACTGCAAATTTATCTGTTGGTAGATGCAACAGCCGAACACACATTGCTATCCTTTATGGATGGGTTCTCAGGGTACAACCAAGTGAAGATGGCGCCAGAAGATAAGCATAAAACATCATTCCGGACAGAATGGGGCATGTTCTGCTATAAAGTCATGCCTTTTGGATTAATCAACGCTGGAGCAACATACCAAAGGATGGCTACCACACTCTTACATGACATGATGCACAAAGAAGTCGAGGTCTATATGGATGACATGATCGTGAAGTCGGAAACTCGGGAATCCCATGTGTCCAACCTAAGGAAGTTCTTCGAGAGATGCCGAGAGTTCGGCATGAGAATCAACCCTCAGAAGTGTGTCTTTGGTGTTCAAGCGGGGAAGCTATTGGGCATCATGGTGAGCGAGCGGGGCATAAAAGTGGACCCTTCCAAGATCAAAGCTATTCAAGAAATGCCAACTTCGAAGAGCGAGAAAGAAGTCCGTAGCTTCCTTGGGCGGATACAATATGTCAGCCGCTTCATTGCCCAGCTTTCCAGCATTTGCGCACCCATTCACCGCTTACTCAAAAAAGGGGTGCCAGTTTAATGGGAAGACAAGTGTCAAGAGGCTTTCGAGGAAATCAAGAAGTATTTGTCCAACCCTCCAGTCCTCCAACCTCCTATGTGATAACCCATGTAATTGATGCACTATGTGTTTACTTGATGAGGAATGGTGCTAGGATAGGTACTGGTGTCATCGGCCAGCAATTGGTTTGGGTTTGCAAGCTGTTGGTTTCTGTTGGCCAGCATTTGACTAGGATGGATTAATTTACGGGTGATTAGTCTAATCGTGGATTAGTGTGTGCTTAGGAAACTAAGTGAGGGCTAAGTGTGGGCTGAGTGTGGGGCGAGTTGGCTTTGTTTTGTTGGCTGAAACCCAAGCATGAGGTGGAGAGGTGCTTAGGCTTGGTGGCAGATTTTGGGAGCAAAGGCAGCAAGTGGCTGCTTAGTCACCTGCTTGCCTCAGCCATACCTGCCCAAGCAATCTCCTCACTCCCTCATTTATGTCAAAAACGTGGGAGGACTCAGTAGAGAAGTGTTTGGAATACTGAAGGTTTTCCTAAGGTTTCCACACACAAAAGGAAGGAGGTAAGCAAGCTGGGTTGAGATTTATGCATGTTTTGGTGCCTATTGGATTACCTATTGTGTTGCTGGTTAAGGTAGTGTGTAAGCTTGGCTTTATGGGATTTTTGAGACTCTGTAATTGAGCAATTACTGTGTGGGAAGGCTTTGGCTAAGGTCTGGG